>CACRXP010000093.1:1135016-1147770 GCA_902702965.1 Spirometra erinaceieuropaei | reverse complement strand
AACTTTCTCCCTCGTTTTCATTTCGTCTGACGACGGGTTGGTGTCACCAGCTCGAAAATTCACGAGTAAAACTCGATTTTTCCGAAGAACCACTTCTACTTTTCATTATATCAACTCGGAATGCATACCCCATCTGAGCTACAACGTATATTCGGGCGTCAAACGCTTATTTTTACCAGGCGTTGGGAGAAATTCACACAGAGACATGCGATGACTTGCGAACAACTGACTTTTCTCCAGCGCTGTCGCGATCACGCTGTGTTACCGAAGTCTCTTCGTTTCAAACCGACGTTGCCGAATGAGACCGGGAGAATTCTTGCGCGCAAATACGGATGGCGTGTTTTGAGTGCTGTAATATCGGACGTTCACAATCGTCTCCACAAATTCGAAGCAAAAATTACTGACCTAAAAAATCAGTGCGCTTCAGTGCTACCTGAGCACGTATTCGAGGATGTGCAGCAAAGAATAAACGCCACCGCCAAGGATGCCAGATTGAAGAAGAGACTTGATCTCCAGGAGAAACTGCAATCACTTCTCCGTCCTGCGAACCAAGGAAATTTGACCACGAGAGTTGTCAACCTATCGAAGAGGAGTCTCTCACCTGCGGAAATCACCCTCCTATCAAAGGGAATAGGATTTAATCATGCGGATGCCACACCTACCGACTTCTTAGCTGGACTGGAGTCCATTCTACTGGCCTCCAACATTCCGGAGGACATGCGCGCGAACATACGAAGCTGCGCCACCGGTATTCTCCGGCAAAAAAGATACCCACAAAATCTACCGGCCGAAGAAGCGCAGGCATTACGATCATTGAAGTCGGATCACAGTATTGTCGTTGTTCCCGCGGACAAGGGTGGCGCTACTGTCATCATGGACAAAATTGAATACGTTGACAAAGCGAATGAAATCTTCAGTGACATGGAGTCCTATACCCTTCTTGGTGAAAATCCGACTAAAAAGCAAACCGCAGCCATCAAAAAGAAGGTCAATGAGCTCGTTCGTTTGAAAGTTATCAGTCCAGATGACTCCAAGTTGATGGCCCTCAGTGATCCCCACATCGCACACGCGTACGGCCTCCCGAAAGTGCACAAAGTGGATGTCCCCCTGAGGATTATAGTGCCACTTATCGGATCACCCACTTACAATATGGCTAAGTGGTTATACAGTCGTCTGAAGCGGCTCACTTATGGATCGGACTACAGCATTAACAACTCTCAAGCGTTCCTCCGCAGGGTACAAGGCCTCAAAGTAAGTGCCGATGAATGCTTCCTGTCCTTTGACGTCGTTGCCTTGTTTTCTTCCATACAACACGATTTGGCGATTGAATGCGTAACCCAACGCCTACAGACCAGTCCTATCGAGATCCCAACACAGCATGTTATAGAACTGCTAAATCTCTGCCTTAGGAACTATTGTCAATTTGATAATAGATACTATCAACAGGTAAAGGGAACCCCGATGGGCTCACCAATATCAGGACTTCTCGCCGAACTAGTTTTGCAGCGACTAGAAGAGATAGTCTTCCAAAGACGAGGGACAGAGGGTCTCGCCGACGGATAGCTAGTTTGTGTTCGTTGATACGGGTGCCCAGGCATCGAACGTCTTCACCAGAGACTGAATGGTGTCTTCCCAGCCATACAGTTTACCCGCGAAGAGGCAATTGGAGACAGCTTGCCGTTTCTGGATGTGAGAATACAGAAGTTGAGCGATGGTGCCCTGGCAACGAGCGTCCATAGGAAAGACTCTAACTCTGAAATTATCCTCAACTATGGAAGCAACCACCCCGCAGCTCACAAAAGAAGCTGCGTCCGAACTCTGTTCCACCGGGCCTACCGTTATTGTAACAACAACGATCTCCTGAACAAAGAGCTCGCTCACCTGTATCGGTTATTCCGTTCTAACGGATATCCGATCAGTTTTGTTAAGAACTGTCTCAGGCACCAGACACAGTCGCAAGACCCCACCCCCAACGGAGAGATTGTGACGCGAAAATTCTACTCCTTGCCATATATGCGTGGAACTTCCGAAATAATCGCTCGGCAGTTCAGCCGCCTGGGTATTCGCGTTGCCCACAAACCGGCATCTTCACTACGCGCAGCAATATCTCGAGTGAAGGACCCCCTCCCCAAAGAGCAACAAACGAATGTAATTTATCGCATCCCGTGTGTTAATTGCTCTTGCGTGTATGTTGGCCATACAGGTCGATGCCTGGGCACCCGTATCAACGAACACAAACTAGCTATCCGTCGGCGAGACCCTCTGTCCCTCGTCTTTGCCCATGCACTCGAGTACGACCACCGATTCAATTGGGATGGCACCGAGGTCGTCGCCATGGCTAACACAAAGCGAGCGAGGGAATTTCTCGAGGCTTGGTACTCCGATGCGGGTAGTATCAACCGCCACGTTGATTTAGATGCCCATTACGAGGGTCTACGTTCACGAATGACTGCCCCCTGCCCTAATCACGCATCAACGACCGCGAATACAGCCGCCCGCATTCCAACTGATTCACCACCCGCCCTCCCCCTTCAGCACGGCGTGCCGTAATTGTTCCGCCTCCTCTCCCTTTCCCCGCCCCTCACTCAGTGACCTACCATGACCTCGGGAGCCCACCCAACCACCCCCCCCTCACACGTCAGTGGTCTGTTCTGTCCTATCACGCTGACTGGTCTACTGTGACAACATAACTTTCTCCCTCGTTTTCATTTCGTCTGACGACGGGTTGGTGTCACCAGCTCGAAAATTCACGAGTAAAACTCGATTTTTCCGAAGAACCACTTCTACTTTTCATTATATCAACTCGGAATGCATACCCCATCTGAGCTACATATATATATATATATATATATATATATATATAGGCAGAATGATATTACCGACAAGTACAAGGGAGCCTGGAATGGCCATTTCTGGCTTATTAGCACTCGTCAGCCAGCCATTTCCAAGCCTGAAGTGTGGAGCACCCGAGCCTCGAAATCGCGACCTGTTGGTTAGAAGTCCACGCCTCTTCCCACCGGCCACGAGCCCGTTGCCCTGTCGGTTTTTGATCGGGAATTGACAATGGTAGGGCGCGCTCACCGATCGTTCATACGGAACTCACTCGAGTGTTTTTACAAGTGTGCTGGTTAATAAACTACTACATGCCTGTCCACAGTGGCAGGTTCCGCATTTATCGAAGATGCCTTGGTACGTATATATAGTTAATGCAGTTCTATGGATTTGCTATTATTGCAATATCTCCTAAGAAGTTATAGTTGGACTGAACATCACCGGAGAGACGCCATCATTGGTCATTTAAGTTGGGATTGATTCAAAAACATAATCGCGTTCCGCGGTGATTTCAATCACCATAAATATACCAATGCATACATGTCATGTAGCAGCTTGACACACACTGTTTTGGCGGGCATCTCACTCGATACCATTCTGTCCCTCCACAAACTTGCTACCGGCGACAACGAACGCTGTGCCTTAGGACACGTACCACATATGACACAGGAATCGCCATTTAGAAATCTTGTATGTAGGTGCTCCTGAAATACCACTGCGACCGATAGTATCGTTACTCGGTGCACTTAATTACAAGATTTATAAATGGCTATTCTACAAACTCTATCTATTGATAAAGGATTGTGAAACGCAGCGGTTAATGAAGTTGGCGTCTGTTTGCCAGGCATCAATTATTTCTCCCGCCATTCTGTTTTCCGCTCGGCCGAGCACTTGGGCGCCGTCAAAGTCAAACCGGTGGTCATTTTCCAGACTGTGCATGGCTGGCTTATTAACCGTCATTAGCAAGTCATATCCAAACCAAAGTGTGGACACAGTCAGAGACAAGGGAGACCGGAATAGACATTTATAGCTTATTAGCCGTCATCAGCCAGTCATACCCAACACAAAGTGTGGATCAATTGAGATTCGAACACGGGATTTTTGGTCATGGAGTTTGACGCTCTGCTTTTGAGCCTCGGGCCAGTTGTCCTGTCGGTTGTGATCGGGAATATTAATTATGATGTTGGGAGCTCACTGATCATGTTACGGAACATGCTCGTTCCGTTGTGCAATTGGGATCAAACAAGAATTATCGCTGGCAGTCGCACACCGACTGGTGGTGTATGTTTATAAGGTGATACAGTCAGAGACAAGGTAGACCGGAATGGCCATTTCTGGCTTATAAGCCGTTATCAGCCAGTCATAGCCAACACCATGTTTGGATATCTTGACATTCGAACCCGGAATCTTTGGTCATGGAGTTGAACGCTCTACCATTGAGCCACGGGCCCGTTGTTATGTCGGTTGCGACCGGGAATATTAATTATGATATTTGGAGCTCACCAATAAGGTTGCGAAACATGCTCGTTCGATGTGCCTTGGGGTTCATACTAGAAACCTCGCAGGCAGTCGCACAGCGACCAGTAGTAGATATAGATGAGACGGTACTGACAAATGCAAGGCAGACCGGAATGGCCATTTCTGCTTAGTAACCGTCATCAGCCGGTCGTACCCAACCCTAAGTGTGGATTACATATATTCGAACCCGGGGTATTTGGTCATGGAGTTTGACGCTTTATCGTTGAGACACGGGCAAGTAGTCGTGTCAGTTGTGATCGGGAATATTATTTATAATAGTGGGCGCTCACCGATCAGGTGACGGTATATGCTCATACCGTTGTGCCTTTCCGCACATTCAAGAACCATTGCTGGCAGTCGCACAGCGACCAGTCGATTGATGGAAACATTGTGGTACCGACAAAGTCAAGGGAGAACGAAATGGCCGTTTCCTGCTTACTAGGCGTCATCAGCCATTCATAGGCAACCCCAAGTGTGCATAACTTGAGATTCGAACCCGGGACCTTTGGTCAGGAGTTTGACGCTCTACCTGTCGGTTGTGATCGGGAATATTAATTATGATAGATGGCGCTCACCGATAAGGTTACAGAACATGCTCGTTCCGTTGTGACTTGGAGCTCATACTTAAACCCTCGCAGGCAGTCGCATATCGACTAGTAGTAGACATACATGAGATGGTACAGACAAAGTCAGGGGAGACCGGAATGGTCATTTCTGGCTTATTAGCCAAGAGTGGATCTCTTGAGATTCGAACCCGGTATTTTTGGTCATGGAGTTTGACGCTATACAATAGCCAATTGTAGATCAATTGAAATTCGAACCCGGGATCTTTGGTCAGGATTTTGACGCTCTACCATTGAGCCACGGGCACGTTGTCCTGTCGGTTGTGATCGGGAATATTAATTATGATACTGGGCGCTTACCGATCAGGTTACGGAACCTGCTCGTTCCGTTGTGCCTTGGGGCTCATACTAGAACACTCGCAGGCAGTCGCACAGCGAATAGCAGTAGATATAGATGAGTTGGTACAGACAAATTCAAGGGAGACCGGAAAGGCCATTTCTGCATTATTAGCCATGTGTGGATCACTTGATATTCGAACCCGGGATCTTTGGTCATGGATTTTGACCTTATACCATTGAGCCACGGGCCCATCGTCCCGTCGGTTTTGATTGGGAATATTAATTATGATAGTTGGGGCTCACCGATCAGTTTACGGAACATACTCTTTCCGTTGCGCCTTAGGGCTCATACTAGAACCCTCGCAGTCAGTCGCACATCGACTAATAGCAGATATGGATGAGATGGTACCGACAAAGACAAGGGAGACCGGAACGGCCATTTCTGGCATATTAGGCGTCATCAGCCATTCATACCCAACACCAAGTGTGAATCACTTGAGATTCGAAACCGGGATCTTTGGTCATGTGGTTTGACGCTCTAGCATTGAGCCACGGGCCCGTTGTCCTACCGGTTGTTATCGGGAATATTTATTATGACAGTGGGCGCACCCGAGCCTCGTACTCGCGACCTGTTGATTTAGAGGTCCACGCCTCTATCCACCGGGCCACGAGCCTGTTGCTCTCTCGGTTTTCGATCGGGAATATTCAATGTAAGGGGGCGCTCACCGATCTTTTATACGGAACCCACTCGTTCCGTTGTGCTTAAGGGCACTCTCTCGAGCCCAACCATCAGTCGCAAAGCGGCGCATGATATATAGGCAGAATCGTATGTCCGACAAAGACAAGGGAGATAAGAATGGCCATTTCTGGCTTTTTATCCGTCGTCAGCCAGCCGTACCGAAGCCCGAAGTGTGGAGCACCCGAGCCTCGAACTTGCGACCTGTAGGTCAACAGGGCTACGAGATCGTGGCCCGGTGGATAGAGGCGTGAACTTCTAAATCAACTGTTCGCGAGTTTGAGGCTCGGGTGCTCTACACTTCGGGCTTGGGTACGGCTGGCTGACGACGGCCAATAAGCCAGAAATGCCCATTCCAGTATCCCTTGTCTTTGTCGGTAATACAATGCTGCCTATATATCATGCGCCGTTTTGCGGCTGCTAGTTGGGCTCGAGAGAGAGCCCTTAAGGCACAACGGAACGCGTGAGTTCCGTATGAACGATCGGTGAGCGCCCCCTAACTTTGTATATTCCCGATCGAAAACCGAAAGGGCAACGGGCTCGTGGCCCGGTGAGTAGAGGCGTTGACTTCTAAACCAACAGGTCGCGAGTTTGAGGCTCGGGTGTTCCATACTTCGGGCTTGGGTATGGCTGGCTGACGACGGCTAATAAGCCAGAAATGACATTCCATTCCTTCTTGTCTTTGTCGGTAAAACCATTCTGCCTCTGTATATATATATGAATTGGAACGCAGGCATCCCATGTATATAATTTGAAATCAAATACGTTTTTTTGGAAAAAGGAGACGACTCTATTGATTTAATTGTCGACGTCGGTTACCTGTTTCCTCGTCCGACTAGAGTAAATGTGCAGCGATCAATAAATTTTGCAAACGTGCTACAAAATCAATACTGATTTGGTGCTTCGTCAAGTAAGCAACCGTCGTGCGCGCCAGTCCGTATTGATCGACTTTTGTTTCTTCCATTTTTCCCTGAGACTTTTCTACGTGGCATCTACCTATATATGCCTGTTGATGCATGACTCACGGCGTGCATGACTTTAAGAAACTCTCGGCTTTTGTTAAATGGGCAAACTCCGACTATGCGAGTTTTGTCCCATGCAAAAGTCTGTCGCGTATCGAGAGTGTGTGTGGCCATTTAAGACAAGTTGTATTGCCTCTCAACTGCACGTTGAAGTTCGTGGATGCGTGTAGAGGCAAAGTTTCGCGATTGGACACAATATACGGCATCAAAGGCATCGCATTTGATCTTATAGACGACGTCCTGTCTATCGAGGTAGCCAACCCTATCCTTAGCCTGGACAAGCTGAGGGCGTAAGGTAGTCGTCGGCTTGTGCGCCACTTTTATCTGGTGTTTCCTTAGGCGACTTGTAACATGTTCAGGCACATTCCTGATGTAAGGAAGGATTCGCCAAATATTTGCTTTGGTCGCTTGATTGGAACTATCTAATTCCTTTGTTGTTAGCTCTTGTTGTCTCGTGCATAGACGTACAACATATCTAGGGTAAACATTCTGGGGAAATAATTCAAACAGGTAGTTTAGTGCAAATTTGTAGCTATTTTCATCAGAGCAATATATTTTTGCTAGATGTTGCAGACTTTTGACAGTAATCCACTTTTGAGAGATCGGACAGCAGCTCATATAGTGTAGAATTATTCCTGTATATGTGTCTTTGCGGTAAACGGATGTGTGTAAAGTTACGTCAATCTTACGCTGTATGAGAACATCTAGAAATGTGAGTTTATTGCTGACTTCTTTTTCGAGCGTGAATTTAATTCCCCTAATGGTTGTATTGATTGTGTTGTGCGAAGTTGTGTTAAGCTTTCTTACCGACAGTCTCTATACCCATTTAACATTAAATAGGCATTTTAAACGAGCCTGGTACTTGAACCTTCACAAAGACCTCGCACGTACGACTGACCAACCATTTTTGTCTGTCAGAATCGAATGAGCCTTATAACGGAGTGTGCTGTAGGGTAGAGCAAATAAACCGATCGACTTTATACCCACGGACCTTATCCGCCTTCATTTGTCCGGTGTACGGGGATTTACTATGCCGAATCAGTATTTTGACTGATTAATTGTCCAGCTAACTGTGTTGAGCTAGTTAATCCGAGTAGATAATATTAACTACAACTACAAGTGAATTTACAATCATGTGATTTTATGTCAGCAAGCCAACCATTATTGACAAATGAAGATTATGTTGACGAAAGCCTCCTTGAATGAACTAGTGCGCAGAGAGCCGAAAATGGTCCACAGGCACAAATGTTCCCATGACAAGGAAGAATTAGTGTGACATTAAGTTATGCGTGTAACCGCAGTCGATGTCCACGAGACACTGAAACCACCGATGAACGACACGTTTTTCCACGCTCGTTACAGTCGCTAACGAGACGGGTAAATCCTCCTGTTAAAACGGTTACCTGTTCTTGTATCATTTACGATCTGCCTATGTAATAAACTCCCCGGTTCTAACTTACATATCTCATTTCGTCAGACTTTTCCTTATCCTTCCTACAACGAGAACGACGATGTCTTTAATAACCCTTTTCAGTCTGATGTTTGTCAGACATTTTCTCCCGTGGTTTATTCGTAGTGGCTTTACTCCGAGCACCTGTGGCAACGGTGGGTCTTTCTAGTGAGTGTCTACACATGCGCACTAGGGCTGTCTGACATTCGGCGACTTGACTTTCCAACTGACCAATCAGATTCATTACCGAGGCACACGTGCCCTGGCCAAAGATGGTCTGAACGATTCCCCGAAGGACACTTGCGAGGCCTCCATGGCATGACCGGAGGCACATTCCTGTGGCTGCCAACTCCTTTCATTCCCTTCTATAGTTGTTATGTGCGGAATATATAATCCTCCCAAGTAGCAACGCTCTTCTCTTTTCATTCTAGACCGGGCCTGAAGGTCGTGCTGGCCAGGGAGTTATGCACGGCCTTATCTCCTGGAGTGCATGTTTGCATTAAGATCCACAGGAAATAAAAATATAAAGTGCTCTATTCCGTAGGGCTCCCACAAACACTTAGTAATACCAGATCATCATTCATTTAGCATGGTTGTAGATTGGGCAGCAAGTGGAAGTTTGGGAAATAAAAATCCTGCGACTACCGCAAAATATAGAACCTGGCTTATGCTAGGTTAACCGGTTTCGGTTAGCGTCATATACACAGACACGCGGCACACATACTGTTCAAACACTCTTATACGTAGTTTACGTAAACCGATGCTGAAATGTGTAAAGGCGCGAAACTAAATGGATGATGTGCATATTTTTATTAATGATGTTTGGTCAGCGTAGTATGCGTCTCCGCGTATATTCTAGGATGACCTTAGCGTAATAAAGGACTCCGTAGTGTTTTGTGGAAATCTCACCAAATTGACGAAACATCTACCACATAAAACGGACGTGCACTTTGAGCAGAGAAGGTTTGTAGGAAGGTGCTCCAGCAAAATGATAACACAAAGGGGCAGTTTGCGTTTTGCCAAAGAAATTCAGTCAGTGCTATCCGCGTCGTCTGCTCCTGGAATATTGTCATATAATTTAGGCAGTTTTTGTATATTTTGTGTCAGTCCTGAAAGCCTATCAGTGTATAACTTCTCGTGAATTCCCGTAGGGACAGATCACAGGAAGGAAAAAACCCATCAAACTGCAATTTCCACATTCTCCAGCAATGATGTACACCGCGTGTTCCATGCTACGTCGCGTGCGGACAGGTGACTGGTGCGTGGATGAGCTAATACGATAACTGACTTGCGAAACAATATATTGTACACTCTTCCTCCTCATCCTCATGATGTCAGTGACAATAAAGTACTCTCTGCGACAGGAGGCCGGCTCAAGCCTAGAGACTAAGAGAGTTTAGCCACCGATATTCTCGTGAGCATTTAGAATTGACCACCTTGCATGTATTTTTTCCGATTTCGTGCTATATAAAAGTCTCAGTTGCCTCCAGAATATTCACAAGAAGTCATTGATGTCTGCCTTGGTGTTGAAAAGGGCGGCTAAATATATTCGTTCTTACATAAAGTTTTATTTTCAAGTTCAAAGATCAACGGGATATATTGTCATTAAATGTAGTTGAGCCGTGTAGGCCGTTCAACTGTGATTTGCAAGTTGCATGTATTTAGGTGGGCTGAATGAGCTGCTACCTTGACACAGTATAGCTGGCTGTCCTAACAAAGGGCTTTCGTCGGTATTATCGCCGCAAATGCACTCCCATACGCCAATTCAGTCCACCAATCCAACTAAGATTCAGGTTTAATTTAATGCATGTTCGATACAATTGAATCGGCTGAAAACTAATCGCTTAAACTATGTGGAATGCACTGTTTATTAGATCGTTAATCATCCATCTTGTTATAGGCTTCGCTGGTACTTTGCAAGGTGATGCTTCTGTAATGCATTGTTGACTTACGCTTAACTGGAAACATCGGTCACAGTAAATTAGGGATTTGTATTGTTGCAGGGACATTCACAGTACCATGCTATATCAGGCGTCACATTTTTTTTCAACTTACAGTTTTGTGATGGCAGTACAAACGCTCTGCATCTAGTAGTGTAACTTATTAATTGGCGGTTGCTTAAACTTCAGATTAGGTATATTATAAACATCCCCATAATGTTTTCATGCGTTAAAAAAACATTATCCAAGGAATCTACAGAAAAGGACTTTTGATTCAGTTTCCATGCTATTGACAGCGTAATTATAACTATTTATATGCTATACAAACCTGTGAATGAGCTCTGTCTAATTTTTATACAAAATATCACTAAATTAATATTCATGTACTTTGCAGCGACGGCGCAACCTAAATCCCTGCAACTTCCAGACTGTAGGAATATCCATGCTAAAACGCAATTTTCCAATGTATTTGATTATCTGCTAAGCAAGCTGACTACTATTGAAATGCGCGCTTCCTATACTGACTTTGAGGGCAGGGAATCCGCTATCATTTTTGTCAAAATTGCCCGCACTATCGAATGTCATACCTATATGTCCGATTCACCAAACAAATACAACGTATTTTGCAATGTTACATTTCCACGGGTCGCACTCAATTTTTCGCAAACTGTGAGTCATATTCATTTACTTAAAGTAGTATATTTCTACCATGAAATGTCAACTGAAAATCTGAACAAATGTACTGCCTGAAAGAATTGCTTTGGTAGGATTGAAAAGCAGATTATCGGACAACATAGTCCGTTACTTTAACCTATCCAGGATGATATATTCTATGGAAAAGGCATGCAAATATACCTTGCGTTTTGTTTGTGCAAAACTACGTCTTTGCCAGATGTAATTTTCCAAAGAAAGGCAGATTATGCTATTGACGCGATTTTTAATTTCTCTTATAATGTTGGGCTGTATATTTGGTGGATATGATCATCGCCCTCATTGTGAACGATGTTTTTACTAAATAGGCAGGATTGATTATCTGGCAGATATAGTAGTCCGAAAACGTCTCAGTACTAGGACTTTGAAACAAAACCTGTAACTTTTCCGCTTTGTGACATCTGAAATAGACGTATTTTTCTACTCTTTTAGGACAAAGGGGTATTTTAAAGATGCTTTATGCAAAATATATCCGTATATTTCAGGCGACTGAATATAAATGGGGAAAGTAATATTAAGTGCATGGTCATTTCGTACAAATTGTGAATATGGGAGTTTGCTGACGCAAGCGGCTATTTTAAAATAACTGACGCAGTCGACTTAGCAAGGCGATTAGTATAAAACCTTGTCTTTGAACATCGTGGGCAAAAAATCAAACTCCTGCAAAATACCGACTGTCGATATTTTCTTGTGTAGTATTTATTAAAATTCACACAATGTAGCATCGTTAAAAGGAGTGCGCATTTCATTTAGATAGCAAATGTTTTAGAAATCAATAGATATTAAATGGGAATCCTGGGCATTTACGGATTCTGTACAACATTTTCGATTGTTTTCCACTCATCTTCTAATTTATTTCAGGTGAATGACGATACTTTTCAATCTGTTGCTTTAATTAACCGAATTCGATTTACTTTTAGGCAGGCATCGCTTTTTCGGATTCCATCGAAGGCAGAGCTGATGGAAATTCAGACCCGATTAGCTTCACCTTTTTTGACGTCTTTGGCTACGCTAGCTTTGAGTTAAGCTATGACGACAGGACACGTGACACTGTCGTCCTTTGTATGCTTCGTGTATTTCCAAATATTTTCGAAAAACTATACATGGATATCATGAGGAGCGATCTTTGGATCCGAAAACCAAATCTGTTTTTGGCAATAGACAGAGTTCATGCATTCATTCTTTTCAAAGAATTAAAATCGCAGCTTCCACTTTGTGCATACGACTAAGACGCATGCACACAAATAACTAAAATAAATATCAAGGTGTCAAATAACGTCTTTTAACTCTCCTAATGGTTAAAAAATGGCCTTAATGCACTCGTAAGCCCAAAAAAAATATTGTCGGAACTACATCGTCGAGGAATCGTCACATGTATGAGGCAAATAATGAACACATATTAATAAACATATATATGTATATTTATATTTAAAGTTAAATCCTAGCAGCTATACTTCAGACATATCACTAAGTAATTTATGAAAAAACTAACTTGATCATATGTTGGCGTTCACAACCAGAAACCACACAGAAAACGCTGGGGCAACCACTTAGGTGCCGAACCCCTCCCAGGTATGTCACGCAGCAGCTGCTTATCGGCAAAGCACGTGTCCGGGCACTCAGCTGATACATATGTCGGAAGT
>CACRXP010000093.1:1105782-1133821 GCA_902702965.1 Spirometra erinaceieuropaei | reverse complement strand
AAGCTCAGTGATAGTGTCATCTGTACGGTTGGCTTTTATAGTGAAGTGGCAGGTCTATGCGGATAACGGTGAAGCACCAGATTCAGCAAAGTGTCATCTTTGTGAGCGTACATCTCGATAAACAAAAAGTAAATACCATCTGTATTAAGAACGCCCAATCCCTTGCCAACACGACAACTTCACTGCATGGCTCGGTTCGTCCTGGTAGATCAACTTCATGGGTTAGAAAATAGTTTTTTTTCCAAATATGTGTATTTGACAAGCAAGAAGTCGTCTGCCATTTTGTTGACAGCAACTTCAGTCACATGCTTTCTACAGGAGGGAGAGCTGAAGTTTTATAAGAACAATCGTGTATGCGTGTGATGTTCAGGGTAGCGTCGTTAATGAGCTGATCTGAAATGGGGAGGGCAGGATCGGCGTTCAGCTATCGTCATATCGAATGCAAGTCCATACCAAAATGCCTACACTGGGGTATGCAAGACGCCCGACTGCAGGTACGTGCAGTTCCGTTTGGGTTTCGTGTCAAACCCCTACCCCTATTTGGTGCAAAATCCTGTTCAGTGCACATTGTGGACCAGAGAGTGCAGTGATAAGCCTAGGTTTGGATTGTCATCCTGCCTGCGGTCCTCTTGATTCTGACCGAACGGCAGCTCCGTGTGGACCGAATATGTCAATGTTCGATGTCTTAACAACTAACTACCGAGAAAGAATCATCTGCTCTGGGATGTGGGAAGACAAATATGGCCGCTTTGAGGGTGGTTGGCCACCCCAACTGTGTGTGTGACAATATCGTCTTTTGTTTAACCGAAAAGGATATTTCATGTCCCTTATACATGGCTTCAGTTTCGCAACAGTTGACGTAATTTACCTAAAACACAGAGAGTAATGTGTGGCGGTTTAGTGTTGCAGCTCCTTGGCGAGGGTTTAATAACCTGAGGAAAGTCGACCGTTCACTTCGTCGGAAGGACCAAATGGGCTAGCTAATTCACCTGAGGAACATGTTATATGATTAGCTTTGACCTCGTTCCTTGCATCTATCCACTAGGAATTGTAGTGCAAGAAAGTGCATAATGATCTTTGAGCAATACGATCACTGTAATCCCCAATGCCCAGGAAGGCAACAGAGCATGCTAGGTGCTGGCACTGAATGTTTCTCATGCTTAGGATGTAGACTTTTTGCCAGAAAATGGACGATTGACTGACGGTTCTTACAATAAAACCTCATCTTTCAGCTTCTAACGCAAGGACAAAATAGGCCAACTCAAAAGGATCGTTCACCTAATTTGCGCTCTTTTTTTCGCCGTGCAGACCTGGCTTTGTTCCATACGTAGGCTCGCGTACTGCTTCATTGCCTACAAGCTTGTTCAGCATAAGATAATGACGGTGAACAAGCGAGGGTGTAGCAGATTGAAGACCGTATGCATACATCGATATGTCGATGTGTGAGGCAGCGTACATATGCTAACATATGTCAGTACCTCTGGATTACCGTTTGTACTATTCCCCTTTCATAATACCATCGTGTTTAGGGTGCCCACAGCACAACAGCAGACAAAGGCAGTACTGAAAGTCATGCACTCCTCGCCTCAGATTATTGCTCAATTTATTCGTCGGGTAGTCGCCGATGTATGCTTGTCAAACACAACCAAGTTACACTCAACTATATATTCACCATAATGGTTGCTATTGACTGCAATATGTCAGAAGATTTTTTTAAAATTATTTATGCTTGCCGTACATTTCTGCTTGGTGACATCGCGCTTCACCAAATCTTGTGATGTTAATCATAGCGTCATCACGGAGAGGAAATGCATCGTAATTCATTTTAAACCCCTCATACTGGGGTTATAGACAACGACATTTCTGAATTTTTACTCGACTTCAGAAAGTGCATTTTTCCCTTCCGGCAGTGGATTCCAGGTCTATTGTTGGTTCATTTGACCATAGATGCAATAAATTGCTAAAAATCACGTTTGACGTTGTCTCGTCAGTTTGACGTCAGTCTCGTTCAGTTGACCTTGCTGAAGCCTAGGGAAAATGCTGACCCCAGTAAGCGACGGGTCACGCATGTCAGTCAGGCAGACCGCTCACACGCCCAGCCTACTGTTGTGTCCTATGGGGTCGGGCAGCTCTGTCGGTCATACAGTCGACGCACGAAAAGTTTCCTACAGGGTTCACAGGCTGTATTGACTATTAATTTTCACAGACTTACTCCTGTGCACACCAATGTTGCCGATGCTTGACGATGCTTTCGACAACTTGCAGTTTTCTGGCAGCACACACTTCGTCGTAAGCAAAATTAGTCATCGTTAGTTGATCTGGGAGGTGTACCTATTTCGGTTCGACTTACAATCATGCCACGGTGCTGAGCATTCGAAATCTGAATATGTAGCGATAGCCAAGTTCTCGGTAAGCATCTCTCACTTAATCAGAAAAGGTGGTGGCGAGGACAAATTCTGGAGGAATTCACAGATGCATACACCGGTTACATGTGTAAAAGTCGACAAATGATTGGCATTTTCCGGGGATTTTGCTTCTCAATATTGCGGTGGAAATCTCTTCCTTCGTTAATTTAGCGGGGGGGGGGCATGTGCATATCCTGTTTCAAATAACCATCACGTCATAGTGCTCGGCATTCGAAATATAAATTTCTGGACTTAGCCTAGTTCTTAATAAGCTTCTCTCCTTTAACCAGAAAAAGTTGGTGCCGAGGACAAATTCTGGAGGAATTCACAGACGCATCCACAGCCCACATGTGTAAAATTCGACTAATAAGTGGCATTCTTCGGCGCTTTTCCTTCTAAATCGTTCGAATTAGCACCTTCATCAAGGCCTGAATCCCAAGAGCCTCTGTGGATTCTTGCGGGATAATTGCGGGATTATCGATATAATTAACGAAGTCGGGTAACCAGAAGAAAGTAGCTATGCAGGGACTAATGTCATTTAAACAACATTCTTGTATTTCGACGGGAATATAGAAGGCATACGGAAAAAAACGGTTTTAAGTCGGCATGGTAGCAGGCATTAACAGGAGATGAATCGGCTCCTAGTCTAAGTAAACCCCGAACTCTCACGCAAATGTTCAACATAGCCTCATCAGTCTCCGAGCAAAAAGCGAAATATAACGCCTATTTGACATAATTGGAAACCTAACCCTTGCTATGACAAAGTGCTTAAACCGAAATCGATACTTATTTCAGAACAATGCATTTCTCTCTTGATTACAGTTCTATCTTCATCGGCAACCCAAATACAAACTCCAATCCTAACGCTAAACCCCAGTACTTATCTCTAGCCTTTACATTATTCATAAGCCCAGTTATGCGGTAACCGAATGCCGCACACTATGGTGTTTGTCAAACAAACGCCGCAGCGCTGAGTTGATTATCAATAAACAACCGGTTGACAAGCGTATATTCTAGTGTATCGAATGCGATAAAACAGATAACAAGCGTTTTTTCAGGTGGCGAGATATCGACGTACGCCCTTATGAATGTTAGTCATCATGCAGTAAATGACCCTTGATGCGTTCTCGTAACTGATCAGTAGATTAACATCTAGCCAAATTAGACCTACAGGCTGCGCCCCTCAGATTGCCATGAACTCAATTAACTAAGCAGTTCAAATTCAGGGTCGTTTTGTAAATAAATACCCATTGGCCAAATGTATATATGCAGATGAACGGAAGTGTTTCAACTCAGGTTGAAAGGTTATTGCAGAAAACATAATTTTAGAAGTACGATGTGTCCGATAAATGTATTTGTATTGACAAGCGACCGACATATCCAGCAGTCATTGCAATTAGTCTACCATTTTCGACCGAATACAATGATAAGGAAGGGCATTTATATATGAAACATGCATTGTGAAAAATATTTACAATTCAGTTCCCGATTTCCACGGCGAATTCCGAATTTCATTCCAACTTCCTTTAGACGCCTGTGCAGGATAAGCTTGCGTTCATACTTTTCTTCACAATGCTCCTCGAAATGCCCTTAGGCATTAACTAAATTATCGGTGTATCATTCCGCTTAAGCCTACCTAATAGCGTTTGAAATTTAACTCTACGCTTGCCTAGCTAAAAGAACGCTTCTTTCCTACGTTAAAATATGCATTCGGTATCATCACCGATAAAAATCCCAAAAACCATGTACGTACAAACTATCAGACTATTTGTGAACAATGGCTTTTCTCATTATCAAAGCTTAGAAAAAGAAAGAAAGTACATAATTGTTTGTTTTGGAATACGAAAGTATTGGATACGATCTTAGGTCAATTTATTCAGGTATTCTCTATGTCGCTAACCTGAAACTTATCCTATGAACAAAGTTAACCCAAACGATCTAATGTTTTTCGATAATCGTACTGCTTCTCGTCTGCAATAAACGTGTATCAACCGTTCCGGTGCCCCCTTCTCCGGCGTTGTTTTGTCGGCCGATGGCCGCGACAACCGTTGACACAGGGACACCAACGCCGACTAGATGTAAGGCAGCTTCCGTCTAGCTTCGGTGACTCCCGGCTGCCCTCAACAAATTTCGCCGCCTCACGCGGACGGCCGTATGCATCCCACCCGCCTTATTCATCCCCTAATAAGCCCAATCACATGACCAGTACTCAGCCAGTCACTCCGCGTGCTAACTCGCAAATGCACACCGCGTAAACGAGAAGCAACCACTGACGAAGGTTTGGCTCTAAAACAAACAAACAGTCGACTCACGGCAGCCTGCCCTGTGGAAGAGGTTCTTATGTGTGCATACGGCCGCCCTCCGTTGCCTGATTGCAGTCGCTTCTGTTGTCGCTAATAAGCGCTGACCTAGGCTATTGTAGTAGTTAGGTGGGACATTCTAAATCTCACAGAAGGCTCCCATGGGGTCCCGAAGATGCCCAGTATCAACTGTGTGTGTGTGTGTGTGTGTGTGTGACAAAGCAGCTTATATGCTCTTAGTTCCACTAATCCTCATCCAAGCCGTTAGTTGATCTCGTAATCTTTTGCGTAGGCGCCCACTCGAACCATCAACAAAACCTGCTCTACAACACCAAGTAAAACCGTAAATGCACATGGAGTTGGTCTGTGCTTGTGGCCTGTACTGACCTTTCTCGTGTATGTCGGAGTTGTTCAAAATATTTATTTAACTCTTGCTGCCAGGAATGTCCGTGAGACCTGCTCTACAACACCAAGTAAAACCGTAAATGCACATGGAGTTGGTCTGTGCTTGTGGCCTGTACTGACCTTTCTCGTGTATGTCGGAGTTGTTCAAAATATTTATTTAACTCTTGCTGCCAGGAATGTCCGTGAGACGGAATGGTCAATGTGCCTTCTCAAGGGTTCTCTTTCCGCGTGTCTTTACTTGCTCCTATGGAGCAGGCTACATCGGTCGTACACAACGGTCTTTGTGACCAGAAAAAAAGGTAGGCAACCGACTTATACCACCACCACTACAACCACCACCACCACGCGGGCGGGCTGTATTGGTCGTACGACTCGGCGCCTATCCACAAATTACGTGAACACCTGCCGGCACGGCTGAAGCATGGTCAATTTTAGATCATGCACGGCTTGATCACTGCACAAATGCTTGATTATAGGCATCATGTGGACGCCAAGGAATCATTAAGTGTGATTTTGAAGGTCCCAAATAAAGATCCTAAGCGAATGGGTCAGCGCCTATTAGAAACAACAAAGGCGACTATAACCCGACTACGGAGGCTGATCATGTGCGCGAAAAAGGGCCTCTTGTACGCTACGCTTCTACTGTAGGCAAGGATTTATTAACTGTATGCATGTCTCCGCGCTCCTGTCCTGCCGCCTCTCCTCGTGACATATAGTACCTGTGCTAACTCATGAAATGCCGAGGTCAAAATTGGAGTGGAAACTGTAGCCTATTTTTGGTGTTGTTATTTGTGTTTTTGTAGTTGTAATAAGGACAAAAAGGCCGTTTGCTGAAGGAAATTTTGATATGGATCTGTCTATTAAATAGAAAACGGGCCGAATTTAGGCGAAATTGGAGGATTCCTGATATTCAAGCAGTTTCCTACGCTATTAAATCTTTCGGACCGAAATTCTTTGCTTGACCTTATTAATCTGTTTAAGAAGATTAATTAAAGAAAAAATGTTTCAATAAACTTTCTTACAAAAAGAAGAAATTAAATTTCAATATCAAGAAAATCAGGGAAATGCAGATAAATTATATCTTATTGTGTTCAAGAATTAAGGTGCGATTCTCTATCTAAAATTCTTTTTTACAAATCCGTAAAGTTTTATGTTTAAAAATACCGAAATAAAAAAGTTTATCAGTGTTATTATTTTACCAGAGCGAAAATGCGTATCGTAAACGAATATATATTGAGTTCGCGCGACATGCCGTTACCTTTCTTTGCCACGCCAAACGAAACATAGGTCTAAACAATACTTTTCCGAAGTTAACTTCCAGCGTATTCGAAAATTAACGGCGGAGGGGATCCTGCGTGAGTCGTTAGCTAGTATTTTCAATATTAGTAAGGCCCCTCTGTGGCGCATTATTAATGATAAAACTTTTTCTAGAAATAAGATAGGGGGATCCAAACAGTCCACATGTAAGCAAGACGACGATCTTATTCGTCTTACATTAAAAAAGTTTCATTACATGCCCATTGACAACATTTAACGGGAACATGTGTCGATGTTCTCTATGAACATCATTGGAAAAAGGATGAAGGAATTTGAACTGCAGCGGCGAAAGGCCATGATTAAGCCATATTTAAGTAGAAAACTAATTAGAGAACGGCTTTTATTTGCTAAGAATTATATTGATTACAGATCTTCATTTTGGAAGAGTAATTTCTTCTGCGATCAGGTTTTATTTTTAGACAAGCCTAAGAAATCGCTCCAAACCGTCATATGTGGAAAGAACTTCCCAAAAGAACGCACTACACCGACGGCAACATGCAATAGCTGTTGGCGGATGATGGTTTGAATGGCTATTAAATTCGGTGAGCGGCTTGTCTGGCGGTCAACATCCGACACCATCAACAGCAATTGTCAAGGATACTTTCGGCTACAACGACATAAGTCGGCGCCGAATGGAAACTGTAATTTTGCACGACAACGCACCTGTCAACCGCTCTAAAGAGGTAGGAATTTGATGCCGCTTGCAAATATAATCCAACATTTTAGACAACAACCACCCCTTCCGCGCTTGCTCTTCAATCGATTGTCATCCCAGCCAACAGTCCCGATTTGAATCCTATAGAAAATCTTTTTGGAATAGTCAAATAAATTTGCACAAAGCTAAGAAGACTCTTTCAATGCAGGACAAATTGGATTGCATACTCAATAACTACATTTTAAAATCCACCATAGACAACCACGTCATGTCTAAGCCTGACAGACTTTCTGCCGTTATTAATTCAAATGGACAATCAAATAAGTACTGATGTTTTGTATATGTTTCTGTGCTTAATTATTTTTGCCCTTTAATGCCCCCTCCTCCTTTATACGCCCTCATACGTAGCATTTATTAACTTGGTTGTAATATATGCGTTATTCGAAAATGTGACTTCTGTAGATAATTATTTATTTTTATCTCAGTAAATAATATTTTCTAAACGAAACTTTGCTTTATTTCTTTGAAACATCTTTTTTTTCCGCTATCAGACTGAAAGGAATGCTGTGAGAAGAATGATAATATATAGTTTCTATTTTAAATTTAAACGCCGGACCTATAAACACAACGACGTAGTGAATAAAATCAAATGTTTTTCATCTGATCAGAAGAAAAGGCGATCGCTGAAACAATGGCTTTATTCGCCTGACGTTTCGGATTCTCTCTTGAATCCATCATCAGAGACAGTTGCAGAAAAGGGTGGCTCGTGTACAGGACGTCGCAGTATTTATAGGATGCGGTCGCCATGCTACCGCATACCTACAGCAATTAACCGTGCTCCCTTTATCAAGGATTGTTGCCCGCTGGTGCGCTAACTGCGTGATGGCCGGCATGCAAGTTATTAATTGCTGACATATCATCACCCGTGTTGGATGCTGGCGTGATGATTGCCCGGCCATCTGGCTCACCGGCTTGCGCGCTCCTCGAGTGGTCAATTGCTTTGGCCAGTCTATGCCTCAGGACAGAATATGGAGTGGGAATGTCGTTGCACTTGTTGATAGACTGAGGTCCCGTGAACCATGACTCAAGCAACTCGCGGCTCACACGATTATTCCCTCTCGCGAGAATTTCGGCCTCACCGAACTTAAATGTGTGGCCGGGTCTCGTCGAATGGGCCGCGACCTGAGAGTTGGCGTCATTTCTCCGTACAGCTGCCACGTGTTCGGCGATTCGCGTCCGGAGCAGTCTTCCAGTTTCTCCGACGTAGTTGCTTTGTCCACAACTGCACCAGATCCGGAAAACGACTCCAGATGTTTCTTGCCGTGGCAGTGGGTCTTTTGGTCTCATCACTTGACGCCTTATGGTGGCCTCCGGTCTGTGCGCAACTCCAACCCCAAGTGGTGCAAGAAGACGACTAACGGCCTAGGAGACGTTCTTGATGTACAAGATCGCTCGCCAGAATTTGCGGTCGGTACGGTTTTGTCGCTCGTCTCATTTGCGCATACACCGGTTGACGAAGTTGTGCGGGTTACCATTTTCTCGGAAAACCCGTCGAAGATATTGGGATTCGGCAATCTTGTCTTCCGGTTCACTGCAATGCGTCTCAACACGCCGAAATAGCGTTCTTACGCAACTGCGATTGCGGCAGATTGAGTGTTTACTGTTAAAGTTTTTATCTATTTCCACAGAGCACACCAGGGGGTGACAGCTGCCCCTCGTAAACAGTTTGAGGTGCCGTCATCATGACATAAAATTTAAAAAAAATCATCACAAAAACGCACACATTACCTCAATGCAGGCAGAATTCCTTAACGCCGAAGTTTTTACAGGATATTTGAAGACGCGTATACTGATAACCGATTAATGAGGAAATCACTGTCGATTAGGACATGAATCCGACGAAAAAATACTGCGTTATCATATGTCGAACTGAAATAATCAAAACGCGAACTCGACGAAGTGAATGTAGATTTTTGGAACAGTTGAGTCAAAGTGTATTTTCATACGCCTGTTAATAAAAAATTTCCCATACAGGGGACGCACTTGGTAACATGGTCCTTTTATTGATCCTGTATCGATGTTAAACAAATTTTGCTGGCGGTCACTCTGTGCAAATACAATCGAACATAAATTTAGCAATTATAATATTTAACTAGCAAGTGATAGGCCATCGGACCAGTTGAGCAATCGCGTCGATACAGAACATTCGCACACGCGCGGAATAGAGATCATGGTCGATGGTCGTTGCCCAGGTTCAGGTTAGATTTCATCTGGTTTAAAACCCTGCTCCTCACATACAGATAGATTTTGTTCTGCCGTGCCCGGAAACTTCACGGGTGCTCAGGATGACAGACTTCGACCGAAAGTAATTATTATTGTGGGGGCATTCCTTTGCACTGTTTTTACGTCAGGTTAGATAATATTGCCTTACAAACCCGCGTATTATCATGCCCATGTTGATAAAATTCACATACAATTTCATGGACAGAGAAATGTCGACCGTGTTAAAAGAGCTATGTACTCATAAGTAGAGGAGTCAACAAAACGGAGATACACAAAATTGCGAATGACTGGGTGGGATATTTAATACGAATCGTCATTTTAATGGGTAATTAATATGCGCAGCAACGGGTAACTGCACAGGTGCAGTCTGCAGAAAGTTGGTTGTCTGCGCGTCTGTGCGTCTTGACGTAGCAGAACGCCACAATACCAGTTATTTCTACTCTTCTTTTCGTAGTTATGCAGCTTGACATCATCTAAAAAGAAGACTTTTCTTCTTGCCAATGATTGATTTTCCCGGATTTTTGATGGCCTCCATTTTATGTTAAATTCGATTACAAAATGTAGTGTAGCCCGAATCATTTTGAATATATTGCCATTGGCCACAGCAAATGCGTTTTATGAAATTTAGTAAAGAGTAAGTTTGCTTAGCATTTGCGAATCAGAGATCTTATACCATTAAAGCTCTTAATGGCATCTGCCTCCATATAACTTAAGCCCAACATAGGACCACGACGAAAACCTCTTCAGGGAATATCAGGTACGGCCTACTATGTACATGTTGTTGACTACACCTTGCAATATAGTAGGCGGTAGCATGTACTTTCAACCAGAAAATTGCAGCATTGCATCAGATGTCCAAATAATTAACGAAAATCCCAGAGCTAAGTACAGGAATAGCAGTTTCGGCTGAAGACTTTATTCATTAATTGATTCAGGCATTGGAAGGGTAAGCGTAGTATGTCTTTTAAAAGACAAGACCTAAATATCACATGATAACCTCAAATTTCACATGAAATGTCACTGGACGTCGTGAAGACTCGCATTAAGATATTTTCGAAATTGTCTGAAAGAGGGTTTATCAATCCACGAAAAATCCCGTTGGACGTAGAGTAAACGATAGGGTTTCGCATATTCTTTGGCATGAATTTTGACAGTCGGAAGGTATTTGGTTCACCTGTGTGGATTTTCGAGTAGGTGATGTCCACACATATAGTAGAGGATATGTTGGTGGCCGTCAAGGACAAATGTTCATAAAAGCCTGAAACCTAACATTAGGAAATATGTTAAAGTTTGCATAGGATGAGCGCTTCCTACCTATAAGCTGCAGATAATAATGAACGAATTGATCGGCCTTTTTACGCAGCGTCCGTCAGTAGTGCAATAACAAGCTCTGCTTCGACGAAGTGGCTGACGAAATAATTTTAACCTCCTCTATTACCTACCATATATTTCAAATTCATGCAAATTAGCTTGCAGGGACAAGGTAAGCATTTTCCGCAGTTAGGACCGTAGAGACTTTGCAATTTTATAACGAAAATTTCTGGACAGCCGTTTTCCGCGTTAAGTATCAAAATTGGTGGTAAGACTGATAGCAAAATTATTGGTTTATGTATTGCATCTCTCATTTCCGGGGATAATTAATTTCCGAATCCTGTTAATACGTTACAAATTTACAGCTGCTAAACTCATTCAGCTTTTTGCAAATTAGAATTCGATGCCTTCATACATTTAAATATATTCATTGGAATGCATATACTTAAAGTGCTATTTTTAAAAATTTGTCAGAATTTGTTATACTTGAAAATTATTTTCGGTCTACAAGCATTATAGGAATAAAAATTCGAGGACGGCAAAATACTTAATTATATCAAATATGCAATCAGTATTTGCGAAATCTATCGCCATGTAAGAAGAAATTTTATAAACCTGCCTTCTGACATGATTTAAAGAAATTAGAGTTATTTTACAAAATAATATACTGAAATAACCGTTGGAATGTTGTGAGCCAACATTGTATCGCAAATATCTACTTTTCTGCTCAATATAAAAGGTTTGGTAAGACAACAATCGACATTAATATAAAAACCAGCCCATTAAGTGATCCGTGAACACTCGTGTATACTGTTCAAGCAACATGTTAGATTGAGAGATTGTATTAAGCAGTCACAAACGCCTGCAACAAAAATAATACCAGCTTCTTCATATATATTTTCACTTTCGAAAATCCAACATTGCACGATTGTTGCACGTATCTGGCTTCAGCAATATCAGTAAGGAACTGGCACTCGATTTGTGTTTTGCTCCGCTCAAGATCCAGTTCTATCCAAAAACGACTTTTCGTTGACATCGGTAGCATTATCTCCCTATAGAAGGTGTTTTGAAGTAAGTGCTCAACCACATCATCAATGAATAAGGCGCCACCTCTTCGCGGGCATTTAGATAGTGCACTAAAAATCAAGATCAGATCTAAATACTTTCAAACGACGGGCACGATAAATAGTACAAAATGTATCACTCCACGACGCCCGCACTACCGACTATATGCACATTGGTTATTAAAGCATATTTAGGCTAATGAAGATAAAACCGTTGTGTTCTATGAATAATAACACTTGATTACGTACTCACCGTTTATTCCACGAGGTGAAACATGCCTTCAGAAGCACATAATAGACGATTCCAAAGTAAAGTCCTCGTAGCATCCAGCACGAATATGGTCTAAGATCTAACCAGAAATTTTGTTTTGAGATTGCTTTTAAGCCAATATCAAATGCAGATTTACTGACCAACGGGAGTACAAAAGGGGCTATGATTTGAGAAATTAGGTTACCGTACCGAATATCAGAGTGCCTATTTTGAAATTTTGGCAGTTAGATCATTTTTATAGATCTCAGTCGATGCCGGTATTGCAGATCATATGCAATATGCCACTGTTGACGATCAGCAGACCTATAATTTTATTAGGTTTACCACTGGTCATTTAGCAGCCGGGGAATCTACTAAATCATCTAACACTCATCCTCGATCAAGGCTGCTTATATTCCCGAACCGATGTGATATCAGAACAACTGCTCATGACGTCGCATACCTCATCTAAAGCGGACAATGATACTTCCTTCATGATGTGAACTTTCACAGGTATTAATGCTGAGTTGGACTATCTGTTTAATGCCTGCTTTCACAAATGGATTTGTGCCATTTGCCTGCACATTACAAAATGATTAAATTGAATTTCAGGCCGCCGATACAGAAGAAGGCAATGGCGTACATTGGCCCGTACAATTTTGGCTGCCAGTCCGTCTTACGGACTTCAGCACAAGCGGGTTAGTAACAATAATGTACTCAGTAAAACACCTGAAATACTCACCTTTCCAGAAGAAAAATAATTATCGTTGTGTCAGTATATGAAGTCAGTAGTATTTACCACTGCAAAAATAAGTCTAAAGTAACCCACGCAAATAACAGCCCCAATACCACTATAAAAATAATATCGATTTCTATTTATGGTTTGATGTATATCAATAATAAAATGCTGACTTGTGATAAGCATGACGAGGAGTAATAATGCGTTTTCAGAGCATTTCGTTCAACTGTTATTATCAGTGTCCAATAAGCTTAGTTTGGAACCGACCAGGTCTTATCGAGATAGGACATCTGGCTTATGCAATTGGCGTGCTGTGCAGAGTTGTTCTTCCAACTTTTCATTCACAAACCTGCGCAAGCGCTGGACATGGTCGATCCTGTTTATCCAGACTATATCTTACGACAATACCTGCTGTAGCTATCGACTACGTATAAGCTAACCTATATTTTGGGTATGTTTATCGATATCAAAATGTCATTAAATGACTCATTTTATATTTAAAATCTACAACTGTCAAAGTTGGTAATTTCAGTTTGACTTCTACGAAAGTGTTTGCGTACAATGCTATCGTTTGATGTTTACTTTGCTTTGCGAAAGGCCCAAATGCAGTGCCTTAATTAGTTGATGTTGTGGCAGTTGTTGTGATAGCAGTCTGAAACATTTGTTTGAATTCATCAAGCAAATCATACATCGCGTAAATGCGTAGATCAAAATTATGACATGACCGTCTACGTAAGGCATAAATAAGTAACGGCTAAACGTTTAGCCCTTATCGTCCAAATAACATAACACGCACAGTTGTTTCAGTTACGAACGCATATTGTGTAACAATTATGGACACGCTCAGCTAACGAATGGGGTAATTATTAGGGTTAACATTTATGTTTTGCTAAAAAACGATACTTTCAAATTATTTTAGAATAGGAAAGAAAAGATTTGAAACCGTCGTCACAGTGCAACAGGCGCACAAGCATTAGTAAATGCAAGAGGATGTTTAAGCTTATGTGCCGTCATAGCATAAACTCGGTAAAAAAGCAAAACGTATGATCACGAATGATAATCATTGATGGTATCTTGTTGAAATATGCCTCTGGGTTACAGAGCGCATAGTTAACTTAAAAATATATAAACGTGATTCGCGAACTCATATTCGCAAAGGCAATAAGCAGTAAACATTGGGAATGCGCAAGTGTGATAATCAAAGTTAGAGAGGTCTCCGGCATTTAAATACAGTTCCAGTTACACTAATAAAAGAAGATGTTACCTTTTATAACCTAAGTGTTGATAGATTTGGCAATCAAGATAAGTGATGCGTGGTAGGATTGCAAATGCCCCAATTAGTAGCTGAACATATTGAGTAAGTTAAGAATAATTGATAGCCTGCTCTTTTTATATGTTTACAGTCTGATGACGAAGGGATTGTTTCTTTCTTAAAATTTCCACCCAAAAAAAATATAGCACACGATCAGTGAAATATTATTGGCGGCTTCATCGTGATGCAACCGATAAACTGCCAGCATTTATTTGCAAATAGTCTAGGCGTGAAAAGCGCATACAAACATTACATTAAGCGGACAAATGAGTCTTATTTTTGTTTGCGCATTGTCAGTTTTTTGCACCGGACATAAGATAATATAAAGGTTATGAAGCGAATGGCAGGAAATATCTGAGCCAATGCGTCATTGTCGAATGCAGTTTTATTCGCCGTTCACCATGCAGCTGCCTGTTAGGGCTATCATCCTGGTGGAACTTTTATACAAATGAACGCCGCTGTCCGCAGAATTGTCTAGAAAACGTAACGAGATAACCGTCACTCATGATATTTTCTTAAAAACGCCGCAGCAACCAATCAGGTGCTCAAATCTCTTCACCTCAGGTAGTTATTAACTCACGTCATAGTACATTTTTTTGGGTTGAGAAAAATAAAAGTTCTGACATATCCTATAAGCAGCAAGCGAATAATAGCCTTCTGACTATTAGTTAAATTATGCAGTCATTGGACGTCACAATATTCAAAAATACTGGGTTGTCTACGTAAGCATCCTAAATGCATACTTCTGGTCTCCAGCATCTACAGGTAATATTTTGATATCTCACATTAATGTGAAACGCATTTTATGTCACATAGGTTGCTGCATCGGTGCCAAGAACTTTGGCTTCCTACCTCTCAAACAGACAGAAATTAAGAGGTTTGCATTTCGGCATTTGTTACAGCCATCATGGCTTATTTGGTCTCATAATAGCAGAATATTGCTCGTTCATGATCAAAAAATTATACGTCTTGATTTAAGAGTACACATATTTCGATATGTATAAGGATATTTAGGATACCGTGCAGCCTAATTGTCAGCTTCAAATTAATAATTGCCACCTGATTCTACAAACTGCATTCTTCACCTGACAGTCGCAAAGCTGACCTCAAGATCAAAAAGATGTGACGGGAAAGTTTGACGGTATGCTGTCACCACAAATGCTATCTGTTCTTACTGAAAGTTAGAGTAACTGCTTACCCCTGCTTACGATGGGTCACACCTGTCACAACATAGACATACAACTACACGTCATGTCTTTCCGCTGTGTGTGCTGTTGCCGGGCGAAAAATGGTCCCCCCAAAGATGTTGATTCAGATACATTAAAAATATTTAATACATTTCCTACTAGGTTGTATTATTTCAGTAGTGTAGTAATATGCATTAGCACTCAGGATTGCTTTAAGGTATTTCGGCCACAACGAATGTCCGGCATTTGACTTTATTCATTGTTGGCCACCTTAAAAATGGTAAAATGCAAATGAACAGTACACATTGGTTCGATCGGTTTTCGATTCTCGCACTGACAAACATGTTTTGTCGATGAACGAATGGCAGAATAAGCTTTTAAATTTTTGCCACCTTGTTGGTTGTGAATTAATTTAGATATTTGTTGGCGTGCCCTTTAGCCAGTACATAGACTATTCGGGAATGCCTAAGCTGATTATTCAAGCTCCATTTGTATTTTTATTTTGATTGTCGGACAAAGGAACGTCTGATGAATGATCAGATTGTTGTTATTTCTTCGTATCCTGTAGACTATGTTTGTTTTCTGGAAATATAGCTGCATGCCTGCAGCAGGCATCATGCGTCTTTTAACAGGCGAATCGTGTTTGTGTGAGCTAATGCAATTAACATGTACGCAGACGACAGTAAAAGTCAACGTTTTCTGTTAGAAGGGTTTTACACGAATTCGGCCTGTAATAACGAAACACTCTCCGTTCCGACTGCTCGTCTTTTCCTTTACTGTGGTATAATTGTATTTCCATTTTCCCTCTAAAATGCAAAATTAAGTAACCTAAATGTGAGGTCTCTTTAAACGTACATATAAACAAAAAAGCTGTCATTTGTAAGCTTATTGCGAAGACATACTGCGGATGCCTGGAAAATAAGTCTGACAAAGTCGTCAAGGTAATAATTTAAATAACCACAGTTTGTCTCATGCAGAATTTACCAAATTGTCTCTTCTTTTAAAAGCTGGTAGATATTTTTTAAAGAAGAAGTTATTTGTTGCCATCGCTTGTATAGTTGCAGTATACTCTATAACTAATTTCGACGAAAATTCAAAATATGAGCTATAACTGTGACTCTTGGCCTCTGCAAGCAGTGTGAAATCATCTATTTGCATCAATTCTATAGTTCTCGTTTTGCCTTTTTAATTTGGTCAAAGACGATTAAAATTTGAAAACAGGAGGCCGGATGTTACGTTATGTGCGCACCAAGTTGCATGTCAGGGCAGTAGAAACAGATCCACGGGCCAATTTCATCCACGCCTATATTACAAACACAGCCACTTATGCAAGGTGTATAAGGCAGATGCCTCATAGTTGATATAATCGTCCCGAAGCATATACATGCATTTAATAATTGCATTTCTAAGTGCGATCTTCGCAAATTTTGTAGTTCTTACAGAATCTGCCCTAATCGACTTTGTGTAAACATCCAACGACTATTTTAAGAAGTTCATACTATTTTTCTAGACACTATGCTAACTAGCATCAGGACACGGCATTTCGTCCAGACGCTCGTGAACGTTGAGTTAAATACTTGGCAGCCACTACCGAACTTCCCCTATGCTACTGTAAGGAACATGCCTCCACTATAACAATTAACTTTCATTGATCTCGGCAGACAGTTGTTTTCCGTAAATTCAACTTCGCATTAACATAATGATCATTATTTATTACAAATGGTTACCTGCTACTATAGGACCTAGGGCAGCCCATACCGTAGTACCATTTGCATTGTTGACGCACTGTCGGAATAAGGATTAAAAGCGAATGTTTTCATATTTTCGTAGCCGTCTTCAAACTCACGAAAAGAAGGGTTAATTTAAACTTTGAATTGTTAGCAAGTTTTTGTCGTATTTATTGTTTGATTGATAATCTTCATACGATTTAAACAACGCTAACGTACGCTGCATAATTGGATGATGTCAAAATAGTGTCTTGTAAACAGTGCAAACGAAAACTTGATTTTGCGAAAATAAAAGCAGTTTTTATTTTGAGGGTCTTACCACATGAAAAATGACTGATGAGGTCCAAAATTCTTTGGAAATTGAGTAAAAATTCTAGAAACATGCAGTTCTTATTTAAGTAGCACATCTCATAGACACATTATTTTCATTATATAGTGGGATTATGATGCGCGATTATTAACCCTGCAAACCTACTTCAGTAGAGGTTTCGAGGGGTAAACACATTTCAGAATTTCGGTTAATATTTAACGAGCAAGAACGTCTACTTTACTAACCATGATTTCGTGCTACAAATGCTTATATATAGAAGTATTGTGAATGCCAGTTGGTTTTATTTCCCGAAAAGCTGATGCAGCACTCAAGGTCAATACTTTAACCATGGCAACTCTAAATTGGCGAAATACACCATAGTTTATTATTATCATTTCTACGCTCAGTCATGTTTATTGGGATTCTAAGGACATATAAACATTATGTTGCGTTTGATTGAAAAGAGGCCTTTCATGCCTCTACTGTACAATTTCATCATTTGTGGTGACGATGAAAATAAAAGGTAGATTTTCGAGATTACTAACGCCTTGAGGGCACATGCTTATTTTAAATAATCTGAGTACACTGCGTTCAACATTGGACTCGTGGCAACAGTCTTTACGCAGTAGAAGAAGATTTTGTGCGTCAAAAAATTTTCACATCAATATTTGAGAAGTGGCTTCTCCCTTAATTAACATATCGTATTCCCCGCACCAGAATATGCTTCAGTTGATCTCACATGCAATACTTAACTCTTAAACAGCATTCCTGTTGCCTGGTCATCCCAACTGCTATCTAAACCTGTCGCATTTGAGGGTAACTGCTAACCTGCATATACGGCGGGTCACTCCTGTCATTCAGACATCTCAAGCACCAAGTTCACTGTCGTGTGCTACTGAGCTGGTCGACTCTGTCTTGACTACTGATGTGGGCAGGCAAATCAGTTTGAGTACTCTAGTCACATGTCTGTAGCAGTGAGTTCGGTACGTTGGACTCCTTTGTTTGCGCACATTTTGCTTAAGGGGAAGAGATCACCCCGGATTACTAACAACTTGTAGGCTTTCGTTTGATCAATTTTAGTTTAAAACACTTCGCTAATATGCTGAATATTCTAACCTGAAATTTCTGGCATGGACATGAAAAAAACTCATGTGTGCTAAATACATTAGCACCTGGCAAAAATTGTTACACAATATGAGGAGGCTCGTTCTGCCCAACCACGCAGTTGGCTCTATAGGCAAGAAGTTACTGATATGCATTTTTTATGTTGTCTGGTCAGTTAATCTGTTAACTAACCTTGTTGCAATTAAATACAACTTTTAACCTGAGTAGGCCATGGATTACGGCTGTCGGTCGTTCCGGCTGCTCAAGCACCCAGGCCGCCGGTATTAGAGTCGGGTAGCTCTGCCGGTCAGAGGGATAACGTGCAGCGGATGACCCACGTGGGTCAAATGTTGTCCTGACTATTAGTTATACAGAGTAGTCCGTGTTTGTACACTTACCGCAGGAATCTGACACCGAGATCGGTAGGTTACGCTCATCTGGCTGTGCGCATTTCGATGGAACCAAACGTATCCTGTGTCAATTTAGCTGGAGAGTCCTCGGCTTCTGCTTTCACCTGCAATTGTGTCAGCCTACACACACGACCAAGTCGAACATTGTCATAGTTGAAATAAACACTAATTCATAACAACGCCCCACATATCACCATTCGGGCTGCATAATCATCCGTCTTGGCAAGATACAAGAGTAATCCCATTTTCAACTTTATATGACGCAACGGCTGAGCATTAGAGATGGGCATATATGGTTACAGAACTGTCCTTGACAAGCTTGTCTCATTTATCTGAAAACTCGCGACGAGAACACATTTTGTAAGGTCCCCGGGGATGATTCCATAGACTCCAACAAATTTGCGGTGATTTTTAAAAAAAAATCAGTGCGTAAACTACTCAATTTATCGAATGCGTACCGTGAGCAAGTACGGTTCCAAAAATCTGCTGTGGAGTTTGCAATAATTACGGAATCACCGATAGGATTCAGACTGTCCTCGGAGTATGCAAGGCTGAAAACTGGGTTTTGAGTTCACTCGAGCCCTTTTAACCTAAGGTAGCCTAAAACGCAGATGGATGCCTATGGAGAGGTTTGAGCAGGCTACACTGTTAACTGTGGAACTGTGGTGATAACAACTAGTATACGCGTAAAGGGTGGACTACAGGAACCTCTAGGAATACGATACGCAGCTCATGTTTGCCGAGCCCTATACGTTTAATGCTACAGTCAAACTGAAGAAAAATCGGCAATATCTCTGTTGCAAACGTGACTTTTGCATACTCTCGATGATGAATAACCAGATAGTTTTGCATGACAACATACATGTCGTTAAGAAACACTTTGCGTTGTTATTTATTGATGGCGGTCTAATGGATGAGAATAGGATTTGGGTGCTCCTTTAAGTGTTCATTTACACCATTAAATATTATGTAACGAGATGTCCCCAGGTATTTTTGAAACATATTCCGACTAAACTGACACATGAAGAGATCACATTTCTTATTATTGTTGCTTCTCGTGATCGACATGTGCATACGCCGTAGTACAGAATATAAGTTGTTAAACATAACTGGCCAAAAGTACATTCATATTGGTGGATGACACTAGTTGATGGTCATATATTCGGAGAGGGGAAAGCCGTATTAACTGCAAATGTTTCCCTCGTGGTTTTCGATAATGGACTTACAGACTCTTTATTCAGATATTGGTACTTCTGAAAAAGGATGTGTCGTAGTTATTTAAATGACCGAACCCGTTATAATTTGAATACTTTTTTATTAACGCTAGTGAATAATGCGGTTAAAGTTATCACCAAATAGCATGGTCATGGAAGCTAGGTAGCCTAAAAAGTCTACCAAATATACTACCTTGCCTGTAGAACTAATTGGTAGCTATCATGACCAATGTTTCATGGGATACGTCCGCCATAAGCACAAATATATATTTTGAATGCAATGCTTAAATATGCACAAACATACGTGAGAAAACATGACAACATTGTGTACTATTCTACTTATCAATAAGTCAGATCTTATTTCATAGACTTAAATGTTAGGGGTTAGGTTAAGGGCTTAGTAATTAGAGTTAGGATTACGCGTTACGGTTAGATGTTGCGAGTTAGGGACTTGCGTACGGCTTTTATAACGCAGTTGCGGCTACAAAATGAAATCCGACCACAACATTTTCTGTTACCGTCGTAAACGTTGCCGATGCCTTTTCCTCTTATTGATCAATACTACTCATTAGAATGCACTAAATGATAAGGGCGTCCAGTTGCATAGGTACAAACAGAGTACTTGAAAACCAGAACTCGCTGAAGAACCACCACAACCCGAATTTACGTAGGATACCGGCATGCTGAATCCTCATGTAAGAATATCCGACATGACCAAAATTATATGAAACCCACCACTGCAGCAAAGAACTGTTAGACTAAATTAACCAAGATACGCGCGGGATTCTGAACCGTCTGCAAATATACGAGCTCCCTGAGGGAGGTGTTGTGCATGGTAACGGAATGCTTTGAGTAACCCCTTATTCATTTTCCTAAATTTTCACGACCGTCAGATTTTACGTCAGACGTCTAATGTCAACCGCAATTATTAGGTGTCAACTTGATAAACGTCTTGTCTTTGTGCGACCACTTCAAGTTTACATCCAAACCTGACATGTAATTAGCATAGTGAGTACGATTGAAAGAAGTTCAGTGCTCATTAATAAAGAAATCCAACAGGTGGAATGAAAAAAACTGAAATTGCGGTTTGTCTTTTAAATGAGTTCTACGTATGCCCTACGGTGTGTAATTTTGCGAACGCAGTCTACTGCGTTTGTTGTCGGCCATATGCATATTAATCATATATCGAAGTGTGAGAATATGAGCAGACACAAGACTTTGAAGTGGTGTTTTAGGTGTCTGCGCGTCTAAACGCCGCAAGTCGTGTTGATAAATAATGACCCTTGTAAGGCCTTGTCGAATGTCACGTCCATCGTCATTTTGACTAATGGTAGTTGTGAGTCGAAACTGTAAACGGTTATCAGTTTACGACATATTGAGGAATTCTATGCTTTTTTGTAGGTGTTATTTTGCCAATTTAGTAATTCCTCTCCAGTTACCTATTATTTACTTTGTCAGAGGGCACACCACGTGAGTGTTGTAGGTCGCACCACGCAAGCAGTGACTGCTTCGGAATGGCCGTTTACCCTCACGCAACTTGCATTTATGGCTCCTTCAGTCTAGGATCAGGTTAGCTGCCCCGTGCGCCGGGCCTAACCCGATGATGGTATCCTGCGTTGTATTTCTTCACACGCCCTCCCCCTATTCCATTCATCACCGCTCATAAATACTAGCAAAATTCTACAGTGAGGGCAACGCGTAATTCCCCAAGTGGTTCAGGCAAACTCGAGTAATTCCTTCATTAGACAGGACCGTGATCCATACTGAAGTCTAACAGCCACCTCTGATGTCTAGGCTGCAATATCTTCCGGCTACGCTGCCTACGCCATCATAAAGAGGCGGCTAAGAACGCATTATATGCCGTCGGTGGCTCATGGTTCCAAAAATTGCCGTCGAGACACAACAAACGACGGCAAGCAATCTTGCACTCATTCCCCCGTCCCACGTCACAGGTCGCTAGAAGGACTCTGCTCACTCTAGTTGCCCGAAATGTCCATCAACGTCTCATCGTCTACCTTACTGTGAGGCATACAGTGGGCTTAATTGTTCGCGACGGTTGGACTGTGGGCTGCCCACAGTTTCCTGAACGATGAGCATCAAGCTCCAGCCAAAGCCATATTTCCTAAATGAACCGACGGCAAAGCACGCGGTAGTACGTGCAACGAGTAGACAGTTGACCCTTAGAAGCACAATGCATCATAGAGGTGATTAGTGGATAAAGGAACGAGGCAGTCCGAGACAGGAAATGGGTCTATGAAAAGCCGAAAAGAAAACTGCAGGCAGAGTCTCCATGAGCGCATAGGACGTGCTGAATCAAATCGTGATGGTTAAAATATTCGGGGGCCATATTCTTGGTTTAATCGATCACTGTGGTCCACGGAATCTAATAAAAACGCGAAGATGGCGATAAAAAATGCGCGCTATTCAGAAATCACATTTTCCTATTCAGTGCTCGCGTCGTCTAACGACAACAGAACAAACAGAAGATATGTTATCTAATAAAACGGCAGACGAAATTATGAACAGCGCGTTAAATTCCGAAAGAATACCTAATAAGTGATGTGAAAATCCTAACTGCTAATAGACGCAAACAGCGAGTTCCAGGTAGCGAGTCAGAAAACGTAGACGCGATCAATGGAACAAGAAATGTTTTGGCCTGACGTTTCGGATTCTCACTCGAATCCATCATCACAGAAATTCGCAGATAAAGGTGATGGTGGCACCAGGAGTTCAGTATTTATAGCACGTGGCTGCCGTGGGACCGTATGCACACTGCAATTAACAGTTCTCGCAACCACCACTGGGGTCGTAATTGATGCGGTGTTGGCTTGTCGGTCCGAGTCCGAGTCGTTAATTTCCGCAATTTAGTCATCCGTGCTTGATGCTGGTGTGAAGATTGCTCGGAAAACTGGCTAATTGTCACTGTTATAATCCCTCGTCCGCGCTTTCCCTACGTGACTGATTTTAGGAGAGGAGAGAGAGGAGAGGAAATGCGCTTTATTTTGAAATCGTAAGTTCAAAATTTTCAGCAAAAAAAAGATTCCCCTGCCCAGATAAAATCTCACCACGGAATATGGTACACTGAGGTCATTGTGCTTGCTGATGGATTGCGGGCCTGAGAGCCATGCGTCGAGCAGCTCGCGGCTCACGCGGTTGTCACCCCTTGCGAGGATTTTGGCCTCTTGAAATTTGAAAATATGGCCGGGTCCCGTAGAGTGTGCCGCCACCTGTGAGCTAGCGTCTACCCTCCTCACTGCTGCTGATTGCTCGGCAATTCGCGTTCGAATTAATCTCCCAGTTTCGCCGACGTAGTTGCTTTGTCCGCAATTACACCAGATCCGGTAAACGACTTCAGACGTTTTCTGCCGTGGCATGCGTTCTTTTGGCCTCATTACCTGGCGCCTAATGGTTGCTTCCGGCCTGTGTGCAACCCCAAGTCCAAGTGTAGTGAGAAGACGACTGACGGCTTCCGAGACGTTCTTCACGTACGGAAGAGCCCGCCAAAATGTGGGACCGGTTGGATTTGGTCTCTGGTGTCCTTTTCGTATGCGCTGGTTGACAATGTTGCGCGGGTAACCATTGGATCTCATAACCCGTCGAAGATATCGTAATTCATCAACCTCGTCTTCCTTTTCACTGCAGTACGTCTCAACACGCCGGTATAGCGCCCTCACGCAACTGCGTTTGTTATTGATCGGGTGGTTGCTATTGGAGTTCAGTATTTGCGTCGTATTTGTCGCTTTCCTGAACACTTTGGCATCTAGGCCACCGAAGTCTTTGCGGCAGACTAGGACATCCAGGAAGGCCAGCTGGTTGTTTTCCTCCTCCTCCATTGCAAACTGAATGTTTGGGAAAACGGCCTTGATATGTTTTTTGAACGACATCACCTGATCTCGTTCGATGACGACGAAGGTGTCATCCACATACCGAGACCAGAATTTAGGTCTGTGGTGTTGGAAAACCAGCGACTCCAGCCGTTGTAGGACCGCCTCGGCTATGAGTCCCGAAATCGGCAAACCCATTGGCGTTCCCTTCACATGCTGGATGATTGTTCCGTTGAACGTAAAGTACGTCTTGAGACAGAACTTCAGGAGCTGTAGGATATGGGCGTGTCCGAGGCTTTACACCGTTTTGTCGTATTTCTCTCGTAGGAGTAGTTCGATGGTGTCGACTGCCAGGTCCTGCAGGATAGAAGTAAAAAGGGACGTGGCATCAAAAGAAAACCATGACATTGCATGGCAGGAGACTTACTCCTTTAATTTTCTCCAAGATTGCGTTGACCAGCTGACTGTGGTGTTCGAAACGGAAGTCAGAAACTTGAGACGTTGGAACAGCCACTTTGCCAGTCCGTATGTTGGAGTGCTATTTAGTGATGCGATAGGCCGGAGAGGAGCGCCCTCTCTGTGCACTTTTGGGAGACCCTAGAATCGGGCTAGGGCCGTTTCTTGTGCTCTCGCAATGCGTCGGTCGATTGGCGATATTGCACCTGAGTTCTCCATTGCCGACAGCGTTGCGTTAATCTCGCGTGTCAGCGTTTTTTGAGGATGGATCCGCATGGGATATAGGACTGATGATCCTCCGACAAGCTTTTGGCTTTTTGATTGTATTCTGTCCTGTCCAATACGACCGTTGAAAGCCCCGTGTCCGCAGGCACGATAACGAGGTCGCTGTCGGCCCTGCGTTCCTTAAGTGCATCTCGCTAGACCTTGGAAAGCACGTCGCGCGGCCTATGAGCCATGATGAGGGAGGACACTTGATGTCGAATGAGGTTCTTCGTTTCATCTGTCGCTCCGGTCTGGCTGAGGATTGATTCCATTGCTGCTATCATGTTGGCAGGTTTGGCATCGGCTGTGTTGAATGAGGCCTCATGCCGTAAAACCTGCATCTGTTCCTCCGACAGCTCCTTTGACGACAAGTTTTGCACCCGTTTGTCGTTCTTGGATGACATTGTAGAAGGCAACTTACGAAATTTGCTCTCTAGGGCTGCTTCGCGCGTTGCTAAATGTCCGCAGGTTCGTTCGGCCAGCCTCTGCTGAAGGCGTTTTATGCCATCCTCGCCCACGAACTCGCAGCACCTTGCTTTCTGAAGATGAAGATGCGATCACCGGAACAAGAAATCTATTCACCTGACGTTTCGGATTCTCACTCGAATCCATCATCACAGGCATTCGCAGATAAAGGTAATGGTGGCACCAGGAGTGCAGTATTTATAGCACGTGGCTGCCGTGGGACCGTATGCACACTGCAATCAACAGTTCTCGCGATCACCGCTGGAGTCGTAATTGATGCGGTGTTGGCTTGTCGGTCCGAGTCCGAGTAGTTAATTGCCACAATTTCGTCATCCGTGCTAGATGCTGGTGTGACGATTGCTCAGCAAAGTAGCACACTGTCACCGTGATGTTTGCTCGTCCGCACCTTCCCCACGTGACTGATTCTTCTGCCCAGGGAAAATCGCAGTACGACATAGGGTACCGGGAGGTCGTACTGCGTACTGCGATTTTCCGTGGGCAGGAGAATCAGTTACGTGGGGAAGGCGCGGGCGAGCAATCATCACGGTGACAGTGAGCCAGTTTGCCGAGCAATCGTCACACCAGCATCAAGCACGGATGACGAAATTGTGACAATTAACGACTCGACTCGGACCGACAAGCCACCACCGCATCAATTACGACCCCAGTGGTGGTTGCGAGAACTGTTGATTGCAGTGTGCATACGGTCCCACGGCAGCCACGTGCTATAAATACTGCACTCCTGGTGCCACCATCACCTTTATCTGCGAATGTCTGTGATGATGGATTCTAGTGAGAATCCGAAACGTCAGGCCAATACATTTCTTGTTCCATTGATCGCGTCTACGTTTTCTGAATTGCTACCTGGAGCTCGCCTGTTCGCTTCTATCGGCAACGTTGCTTTCTCTTAGTCAATCCTCTGTCGGTATTTGCGAATCCGTGAGTGTCTGTCTTGAAGGAGCTCTCGGATCATTCGTCGGCCGTGCTGAAATACTGCGCGTCTCGCCAGCTCTGTGTTGACCGGCGGTTTGTATGAAACACACTTAGGCAGCACATTGTTGTCTAGACACCTGTGCAGAAATCGAATCTGCGCAAATGTAGACGACTCTCGAGAGGGAAAGGTTTCCCATCGTCGAGCCGATCGGAGCGCTTCGCGCCCAAAAATATTGCTGATAGAAGCGAGCAAGCGAGTTCCGTTTAGCGGTTCAGAAGATGAAAATGCGATCACTGGAACAAGCCATTGCTTTTCGTGACGTTTCGGATTCTCACTCGAATCCATCATCAGAGACATTCGCAGATAGAGGTGAAGATGGCACCAGGATTGCAGTAACTGTTCAGCATAATTTCGTGGTAATTCAGTCACCGCTGGATGTTCGTTTACGAAATGGCTTCTTTAGGGCCTCTTGCAGTACATACTCTGGCACAATGACTACTTATGCGGTATAAAGTTTTGCATTGCTTTTTGATGCCTCTTAATACTCAAATGAAATTTATAAAACACATGCAAAAAATTAGTAATCTTTATGGCCATCTATTACCAAAATAGGTTTTTTTCATTACTGCAATGACTTTTAAATTAATTTGCTTATTTCAAAAAATCATCAACCAGATCTGCCGTAAAGTTTCCACACATTAACTGGAGAAGATTTAGCAGATATCAACTGGCTTTTAAAAGGACAGAGTTTGTGCAAAATATCTTAGATATCGTCCTGACGTAAGCGTAACCTTTCTGTATTAAAAAATCATATTCGCAATGTCACTTAGCGGCTAATTTGACCCTAGATTATTCAGAACTGACAGGCAAATTTCTCAGCGTGCTGACACTTCAAATGCTGGCTGCTGTCACTGAAAGCTAGGACAGCTTCTGACCTGTGCTTGCGATGGTTTAAGTCTGTGTTGCGCGCGATTGAGTAGGGTAGCACTTCTTTTCAGACAATTGACCTCAAAAGGATGCTTTATTGTCCTCAGGAAGTTATTATCGCCAGGTTTTAAATCCATAACATTTCAACCGGAATAACAAAAAGTGCCTCCGATTTGTCGAAATTATTCCAGTCGGTTTGCAATATCCATTGTTGGATCAAAAACAACCGTTGCAGATAGGCTAGTTCTTTATTTGCAGCTATTCAGTGCTGCAACAACGGTTGGCGCGGTGGAAGAGAACTTGGACGCAGCTCCATTTGTGAGTCCCAGGGTGGTTGCTACCATTATTGGTGATCTCTTTTAATCAGATCCTATTAGTACGCTAGTTGGCAGACCACCATAGTCCAGGATTTGCATTTTCACTTATAGAAACTGGCCATTGTCTCCTTCTGCGTCTTCGCGAGTGAAAGGTTTGGCTGGAAAGACATAATTCAGCCTCATTTGTAGTCTATGGACTTCGCAGTTCTTTATTATAATAAAAGTGTCATTGACATAGTGAAGCGACATTTTGGGGTTGAGGGTTTGAAAAACATGCTCTTTTAGACGTTATTATACTAGTTCGTCGAGCGGTCATGACGTAGACGAGCAAACTGGGGTTTCCTTCACCTGCTGTTAGTCGTTATTGTCGAATTTAAAATACTTCCTAGTTAATATGAACCCAATAATGCCTCCTCTTAGTACCATAGGGAAATATGTGGTTTTCCGTACGCGGCGGATATACGGTTTGCGGATTGGAAAACTTAAATTCATGTGTAACGGCTGGTTGTGTTCAAAATAAGCCGGTGATTATATAGATTTTTTAAAACGAAATAATTCTCCTTCTCCAGTATAAAATGGGAAGAAGACGCAATTTGCTATTATATTAAAAAAGAATAAATTTTTATTCGTGCTTTCCATGAAACATAGTTGAATTTTGTAAGGGCTCTAAAAATCAATGCGAAAAATGCATGCCACCTACGTAGTTACTGTTTAAAGAGTCGATACAAGCGAAAATGCGAGTTCCAGGAACTAGTTGATCAGAAGAAGAAGCGATCGCTGGAACAATGGCTTTATTCGCCTGACGTTTCGGATTCTCTCTTGAATCCATCATCAGAGACAGTTGCAGAAAAGGGTGGCT
>CACRXP010000093.1:1078751-1098068 GCA_902702965.1 Spirometra erinaceieuropaei | reverse complement strand
GATTTGGCCTTCAACGGATTGAATAATTTGGAGTCGACTGAATTTACTTACACTAATGTCATCGGCTACGCTAGCTTCGAATTGAGCTACGAGGATCCAGTGATCGGTCTTGATATTCTTCGTATGCTGCAAATTATTCCGCAGATTTTTTCAAGGGCCTTCTTGGATCTTTTGAGGGGCAAACACAGAGACAACCATTGGTGGCTGTTTATGGCGATAGAACGCGCCAATGCGTTCTTGCTTCGGCATGATATAAACTGGGAGTTGCCCTTCTGTTCTTTCGACTAAAGTCGTGTTTAAGCATGCCAGCAATGTCATTGAACATTTTCTTGTCAATTTGTTTGTCTTTTTGAACAGGTAACAATGCGTTGCATGACGTCAAACTTCGATAAAAACTGCTGCTGTTGCACGTTTTACCGTACGAATAGATAAAGGGCAGCATTTAACCAGAAAAATTTAAGAACAAACAAACGAATATGACCATATCTGGGTAATAGTGAATTGTGCCTATTATTGTTAAAATAAATGCCGAAATCGGAAATTTTCAGTGCAACCTGCAATTAGGTCCTCAGTAAGGGAGGCTTGTCACCATCCCATTTTTGGTTCTCAAGCTTGACAAATGACAAGGTGGCTGCAGTCAATGCGCCGACAGCGAACGTCACCATAATCATTCAGTCTGGTAAGTCTGAGCCCTCTAGATCAGTATCCATCTGACGTGGAATTATAGGTGGAGCTGTATGGGAAGGCAAAGACTCGGTGCGGACGTTTAATGGGTTTCGGGACCTATAGTCCCTGGCAAGATGCTGTATCAGTAGGCTTTGTCTCCGACCATTATTCTATTGAGTGGATATTTTATTGGTTGCAGTTTTCGAAAGAGGTATCCAGGTAGTTCTATAGCCCGTATAATCTAGGATGACTAAGGCGCGTTTCAAAATAAATTCCGTGAATATCCTAACACAAAAGGCAAAGACTTTATCGTCATTCTATTCCACTGTTTTAATGGACTTCTTTATGGCACTTTCAAAATAAATAGACTGGCACAGATTATAGTATATCAATTTGTTATATTTCATCCAAGGCTTTCCATTGACTTTGCATTCAGTAGGATGCCAGCTGATTTTTGCGTGTCAAATAAACTCATCTAACATAGTTGTGTTAGTTTCTAAAGAAGTTGTTTTACGAAGGCGAACTGAGATGGGTCAACGATGTTGCTGCGAGGGCATGGAGAGCGTGAGCCCTCAGTGGATATGGTAATGATGCTTTGTTCCCCCGAATGTAAGCTTATCGAAAGGACATATTGCTGGATCCCGTGGTTCGTCATTGTTGGCATAATCGGAATTTACTCTGTCGCCACACGTATAAGCTTCTTTAAATATGTCATATCTGTAAATGGCTTGCTCTTTGCACTCGAAGCTGGAAGATGGTCTGCTGCCAAACTGACAGCCGTGTGCATTTACAGTTTCGTGTTTTGATGGACACAATGCTAATTGCGAAATGTGTGCTGACGTCTGTCAACTGTCTAGTTACGCTTGGAAATCTAGACCACAGTTTTTTCGCCATTTTTCATGATCTTTAAAGAAGTGATACATGGTGTTGCCCGTGCTATTTTGAGACATTGAGAGTAAAAGTGATTTCTGGACAATCGAAAACTGACGTCAGACAGGAAATTCAAACCATATTCAATATATCCGTCAATAATCCGAAGTTGACACATATAGAGCCAAGGTTGAAGGAGTGGGTAGTTTCGTGTGTTCTTTCTATTTTGTGGCTGTGCATCAGGTTTCCGTAGGACATGCGGCAAAAACGAGTTTTGATTGGTCTTGCATTTGCGCCTTTATCCATTTTCTAGCTAGTACTAATCTGACCTACGTTTTTCATCTATCATGCGTCCCATTACGACAAGACAACACTGCTGAAATGCAGCGCGAAGTACCTGACATTTCCAAATCCTTTCATTTTTTCCAATGTCGCATAATCCACTAGGGCGGGGCAAAGGCGGCTCTTTATTTCATTGCGATTCTGTAGTACCCGACGTCGAAAATTAAATTACTGTTCGCACAGTCAATCATTTACTAACACTGCTTCACTCTGACATACCTATCCTCAAGGTCTTTGTTGCTAAAGATTTGCTCGGCAAAGTATATAAGGTATATCACTGGCAACAGTCAGTGATTTTTAGATTTTTGCAGTTATATATGCATACAAATCAGGTTTCCGTTTCCGAGTTTATGCGGATTATTACATAGTTCCCTTATTATATCAAGAAATTGACTATACTTCTGTCATAATTTCGTGCTGAGAATGAAATTAAGATTGCACCCATTAATTCTCTATTTGATGCTAAACGCTCCGCCTAACCTCTATCCTGAACGATGAAAAGGTGAACTATCTAAATTACTATTGGAAACAAATAGATAATTTGCATTGAATGCTTCGGGTTTTTCTTTAGCGTTTCTCAAATCAATGAATAGGGACAGGATCACATATGGGGAATATTTTGAGTAAGTATGAATTTATTTGCTCACGCGTTTGCAAACCTACCAACAGCAGCGCCATCCAGATACCTCACACGTGGTTGCAAGGAATGAAATATTAACTAAAGTTTCTGTGCTTCAATCTCAGCATTCATGTAATTGCTGGGCCATTTGGAACAGCAATGCCGCTACTGAGAGCAGACGCAGCCTGTGCCTTTTCCCATATGATCGCTTGCCCGGCCCAAAACAAAATCTCAGAAAAACATATAAGCCGGGAGTTGATTTCGATTTTGAATTAGATGACGTCACTAAGTGGATTTGCAGTACCGCTTGGCTTGCACTATAAGCATTCACTATTTCACTTACAACGGGATGTCGGTTTTTAAATCTGCTTCTTCCTGGCCACACTGAAAAAAACAAACTCAGCACAGTTAAGAAAGTTTTCTAATATTAATTTTTTTCGACACTCGTCAATGTCCATTTAACTTTCAAAATATTCAACCGAAAGCATGCGAGAACATATGCTTTACGGGTTTAGAAAACAACTTGCATCCTCTTTACTTGTTTAACTAAATAACAGGAATACTCTAATTTTGAAAGGGTTTCCAACTGTGAGATTTTTTAAAGCTATGAGATATTTATTTAAAAAACCTAGTATCTGACTATATTCCTACTTCCTCTGGGCAATACACGACGTAGGTCACATCCATTCTAAACTTCATACAGGCTAGATTGTACCTTTTCGGTGTCATAGTGTAGTGAATTGTTTGCCTACAGTGAAGCGCGTGTAGCTGTTGCACTTTGAAACTTAAATTGTAGTGTAACTTTGGATCGGACTCAAAGTTATCCGGGAATCTGAAAATTGTTTCCAAACCGACTGTTTGAAAGACAGTGTGACCTGGGAACATAGTGCGCAACACACTGTCTGGGTAGTGAACGACATGACCTATCGCAATAAAACGTAAAATTCTGCCCTTAATTTAAGTACAAAAGGCCAGCTTTTGAAGTCGTGAAACACCCATCAAATTTCATGTTAGATCCTTTTGATCTTAGAGTAAAAACAGCGACCTAATGGCGTAGCAAATGCTTTTTGCGGGCCAGGTGGTACTTCCCAGCCGACGAGTGATATGAAAGATATGGACATGCGCAATCCCAGTTGACTGAGAACATTGCCCGTGATTTCTGCGGACATATACTCAATCATTACTTAAACCTCGTTGTAGACGTCTTCTGTGAAACCCACATTTGAATCGACGGAAGATATATCCAAGCATGTTTGATTATATTTCCCCCATAATTATGTTGGAGAGGAAAGAGCGCTGGTGGTGAATGTGATTGCAAACAATGCATGAAGTTGATATTCGTGGGACGTATTGCAACGTCGTTAATGCATACACGCAGTATTGATCGTTTTCCAATAAATTTAGAGCCTGGCATGTACTGGCGAAATTGGCGAATCTTAGTCGCTCGAAAGCCGTTGGACCAGGCACATTTGCCAACAGCGTTCGAAGAAAGAATACTCAGTCCTCATGGGGATGCATGATGTACAGTCTGCCTATCGCAGTTCCTTTGAATACGCCGGGGTTTACGTCGACTCGCTCTCCCCTTTTGCGCCGTACGAACCACTTTCGACACGCATTGCAAGTGTAATTCGTAGACACTTCCGAATAGAGCAGTGTTTTCACTAACGTGTCATTTTAGACTTACGTGAACAGAAAAGTTAATGATGTTGCCGTGTGCATATAGAACTACATATTGCACATTAATAGCTGTAAAGCAAACCCGTTGCCCATTCAATTTCTGCATTATCAAGTAAAAAACACCTGGAATTCGATAATTTATGAGTAGTGAATGAGTACTTCATACGGTTTCGTTGATATTGATGTATCTACCTGTCCGATACTGTGCGACTTCGTCAACTTGTATGTTCCCATTTGTTACTCAACTTTCTGTTTGCAGCCCAAAAATGGCTTGTCATCGTCTTTATTCACATACTTACACAAAAGCAATATTTCAATTCAAGCTCCGACCATTTAACGTAAGTCAATTTACTGACTATCAGCACTAAACAAAAAGAAAAAAAGTTAAAAAACCGGTAAGCTAGGAAGAAGTGAAAAAATAAACAGTGCCACTAAACTGAGGACTATGGTAAACAGTTAATAGTAAAACAGTTAGGAAGAATTTGCGGCGAACTGCAAAAGCCAGGACAGATTACCAACGGAGAAAAAGGTGAGGGCTACCGCTTAGCGGGATTAATTGCATGCGAAACCCTGGATTAATCGCCGGACAACGCGAGTTTGGTCACATTTGGGTCAAGGTACCCGCCCAACCTACTGCAACGTCTGGAATCCACCAAATCTGATACAGTAAAATAACTGCCCAGACAGGATTTCCTAAGTAATTCACCTAGAATCCACCGGATGACTACCAGGTATACGTAATTCATGGAGGTTTTGGCAGATTTTGAATAAATCATATTGACTCAAATCCAGCCGAGGGGCCGAGTTTTTCGCAGGTAGGTCAATATTATTTATTCAAAATCTGCCAAAACCTCCATGAATTACGTGTGCCTGGTAGTCATCTGGTAAATTATACGTGAATTACGTGGGAAATCCTGCTTGGACAGTCATCTTACTGTATCCGATTTGGTGGATTCCAGACGTTGCAGTAGGTTGGGCGGGTAACTTGACCCAAATGTGATCAAACTCGCGTCGTCCGGCGGGGCCTCTTTGCTCAAGTGGTTAGAAAGTTGGCTGTACTAAAGCCTTCCCCTTACTGCGTAGGTTTGAATCCCACCGAGTCGTCGAGATTTTTACATTTGGGTCAATATGAAAACCCAGGATTGTCGTCTGAGCCGATGGCAGATGCTGGGTAGTTGTTGACATCCTCCAGTGGCGCCCGAGAATCCCGGAGTGAGTGATGACAGGTCCTGAAGTATCTTTGCGTGCAAGGCAATTAGTGTCCCTAGTTGCTTGTTTGTTTTTGCCCTCGGTGGCGGGGTGTGGTTTGCCTAGCAGTCCATATTTCGTCGTCCAAGGGGGAGGGTACGCACAGTTTTTTGCAGGGAGTGTGAGAGCTGCCGTCGGGGCGCACCTGTATTCAAGCTGATGCCGGTCAAGTTGCCGCTGGCCAGCACACCCGCAAATTCTATCCTCCCTGCTTTTGCACGCCGCTGATGACGTTGGCGTGCACGAAAAGTCAAAGGCATGCTATCTGCAGAATTACGCAGATGGTCATATATAAACCAGGCGCTGTGGGTATGCAAGATTGTTTTAAAATCTCAGAGCAATCGGTGCAGTACATTTAGCGATTTACGATTAGGAACAAAAGAAAACTTCTATTTTTATTTAGGTGGATTGCGGTAGACTTGAAAACTCCTTTTTCCTGTGCAGAATAGCACTCGTTCCAGCATAGTTTTTTTTCAGTTTCTTTCATGTGAAAAAGCATTTTCGATAAATGGACGAACCATCACACCAAAACTCCGTAACAGTTTGTTAAACCACCTTCGTGTGTCCGTTCAACTTTCAGCCCCACAGCGGTGATTGCTTTCGGTTGGCAGACAAGACTGGAGTGTTTGTGGAACCAACTAGTTTTTGTTTATACTAACGTCTTAGATCACGTTGCATAAAAGTCCACATTCAACTGGTTTCCATGTCCTACGAGTGTTCTACGCGACCTCCATTTAACATGCCTCGAACGTTGGTCACACTCGAAAACTCTACCAACTGATCCGCTAGACTGAGTGACACAGTTCGCGGCGTGAACGGCGGCTTTATTGCTGACAAATCGGCCAAGGTCGACCGATGGCGTGAGCACTTGGAGCACCATCTCAACTTCGAACCCAACGTACCTCTCCCTTGCTCTCCACTTCAGCGGAGTTTCTTCTATTTCCTACCTATGGAGTGCTATCCGATCCCTCCTCTGAAGGAGGAGTCGTCTGTGCGAAACCCAGGATTTTAGTCTGAGCCGATGCAGGCACATCTCGTCTATATCCCCTGTCACTGCCATACGTTGGGTCCTTGGTAAAGATTGCCATTCAGAGACAGGCCCTCGCACGCGGCAGTGCAGTCAAGTATAACATTGACTTTTCTGGTTTTCGGTGATTAACAGCAGGGTGGTGGGGTAAGTACAAATTTTTCGTAACTGGAGACGGCATACTGCCGTCAATTCGCCCGATGTATTCCTTCTTCATGTACAAGCGAAATGTTCGATCATATTTTCGAAGTATTTCGGGCTCTTGCCCCAATTTACTCTTGAGATAAATAAGGTGTTTACGTGCCAAACGAAAATTGTCCGTCAAATTCGGTCTACCGTTTCGCAATAAGTGGCAGCTGATATTGACCCTTTATGAGTGAAACGGAGGACCGCACCATAGCCAGTGCCCGCTTATCCTCCAATGAGGGACTTGCAGGCTTTGTTGAATTCTCCGAAACTCTTAGTCGTTACCTCTATTTCTTGATTAACAATGCAGTGACAGACAGAGTTCTGTTTTGCCTGCCACGTAAAGATCAAAGCAGCATACAGACCAGAAGTGTTTTCACTACGAAAGATTCCCTTTTGATCAAGTACCCATTGAGCTTCCGCGACATCATTCGCAATGAGTATCTCAACCTCACAATTAGTGAGCTAGTCGACCATTATACGCTTCAGGTGTGGCCAAGGAGAGGCTATCCTTTTAATTGACGATTCTGCACGGAGTGGCAAATCTTTAACCACAAAATCCCTTTCAGTCGCAACTGGCTCGGTTCCATTCATGGGCAGCACTGTTAGATCTCTGACTTCCGAGTTGCATTTGAGTGAACCGTCTATGTCGTTGGCGTTGTGAACACTCAGTTGCCGACGAGAGGCTCTCGCTTAATCCGAGTGATGTCCGAGCATTGTCCAAAATGCATAGGCTTCGACATTTTCTGCTGGGGTTGCTAACTTGACGGGCAAAACTCCCAGACGTGATGACATATACGTAATACCAGCCCGGGCACGCTGCCCTTCATCATATAAGGTCCGTTGATTATTTTTTGGTGAAATTGCATGAAAAAGCCCATAGTGTCGTTTTGTGCGCCCGGACTGACTACAACGTCCGTGGTGCTGCACACTCTGGCAAAATGGGTATTACAAAGACAAGAAAAGACACTTTGCGCTCGGGCATACTATCTCCGCGATCTGCAATACCCATCGAAAGTAAACGTGGACAATTTGCCGCTTCATGTGCTTCAGAACATATGTGACATGGTCATCGATCTGGATCGACACTCGGAAGGGCAAAACTGTTAGGGTTCTTCAATTTTTTATGTTGGGCTGCTGCGATAAAGGGCTGTTGATAGCGTTTGACATCTTCTCAAGATATTTGTCCGAAACGAGTGCAAAATCTGGATTTCTGCCATTCATAGACATTCTGGCAGCCACTTTGGACAACTGGCTTTGCATGATAAGCGGTAGACAGCGCACGATTCGCTCTAAGACATTCAACCACTGTCGGTCAGACACGCAGTTCATTTAAGTAATGTTATTTCACAACGTTTCATTTTTGTGCACAAATATGAAAGTGCCTTTTAAATCTGGTTACTTTGGCGTACCTGCCTGGAGATACCATTCAGAAGAGAACGAGCCACTTCATACGGCTGTCCAAATAAATTGCTCAATAGTCCCCGTTCTCCCGAACGAGCCAGCGGTGAGGGCAGCATGACGTACTCCTCCATTGCGCCCTCGAATGATTTATGCGATAGTGAGGCAAGTACATGAGCCTCTGTCCAGCATCGTAGACTTTCCTCCCTACGTACATTTCAAACGGTCATTTTCCTTTTCCAGCAATGAATTGAGTTGCCGTCAAACCAGGACAACCTAAACTTAGGTCTTCCTCAACCGGAAACTGGCAGACTCCTGGCACTTGCTTTGAGCATATCAACATTCTCACGTTGACAATGATTACTCTCTTCAGGAGACATTTCATTCAGTGTAGATTGCTTCAAATATCCCAGAGCATGCGCAACTAAATCCACGGGTTGACGGTCGGCGTCGGACATCTCTTTGTAAGTCTCTATCTCTATCCTACTAAGCTCAGTCCTTCTCTCGGTATCAAACATAGCCCGTTGGAGTTCGACCTCACGTTTAACTCGCTGCTCTTTTAAATCGGCTGATCTTAAGGCTTTAACTGTTTAAATGAAACTACGAATACTAAATGAAACGTTCTTACAAGAACCGAACTGGACATCCTTCTTTAGCTCTCCTTGTCCTTCGAAGGCACCTGATTTGTCTCGTCCTAGAGGCTGTTCCGTACCGTCCGAATCACTATGCTTCAAACGCGTATGCATTTGATGAAACTAATTTCCTCCAATTTATGGTACGATGTTGATTACTGTAGAATTTCTTGTTAACTGAATAACGCGAATATGCCAAAGCGGAGTTCGGTGTATTGACGTACTATCGATAGAATAGAGGTGATAATAAAAACAATGTACAAAACACAACAGTGGATACACTAGACAAAGAATTATTTTGTGACTATTCGGCCAAATCGAATTCCCATCGGAAGTTCAGGATAAAAAAACTAGATTATCAAAAGAATACCGACCGCGCCCGAAGGGGGGTTACAAAAAGGGTAATGGGGACTGTCAACAAGGGCCAAACGTGAAAGCACTTGCGAAGAGAGCGTGGAGGATTCCAAACGTTGGCCAACTGCATACAACATGCCGAATGAAGAAAATTTTTTTTTAATTCTTGCAGGACCAGTCCTGATGAGTCTATTGGATTTACGTTGGTTTTTCTATGGGTCTCTCCAACAAACGAGATGAACGTTTGTTGACAGAAGACAAACCATCTCATGAGATTTTTAATTTTGAATTCACTCGTCAAAAGACTCTTCAAGTCTCTAATGCAAGACTTCATGCACCAAGTTTGATGGGATGGATGCGAATGACGACATTATATCGAAGGAAACAATGATTTCGTCCGATGGATTCCCACGACCTCGGAAGTCGAGGAGAAATCGAGTGGCTGACCGAACTGTGGAAGTCGAAGTGCCAGAGAGAAAATTCAGTCTTAATTACGTCCGCTTTGTCAAAGTAAATGTGAAGCTGCTCTTTAAGGCAACCATTGGCCGCGCTAGGATATTCGAAGTATAAATCTTGGCAGACCGTAGAATCGAGCTAAAAGGGTACAGTGTCTTTTATTTGGTGCGAGCAAAACAAACTTTCTCATATCTTGCACGCACGTAGCTCATTGCGATTAGTTTGAGTAAATGGTATTTATTAACATGCGAAACGGCTTTAGTTATCGTGAGTTAGAGTACTTCAGGGCACACCCCATTGTCACCTCTCACTCCCACACACCAGTGGTCCGCACAACCTTTTCGATGAACTGGTAGCAGTCCCATCTGTCAATCCACCATGGCGTTGCCAATGAGATTCTTCTTAGACTTAGTTTAAATCTAATGAATTACGGGCATCTACAAGTTCACCTATTGTGTGATGTGGATAACAGGGCTCATAACGTCGTCCATCCTTTATCACATGCTGGATGATACTGGTAAACCGCTAAGTCATTGATGTTTTGGCAGATTTTGAATAATTCCTATTGAACCAACTGTGAAAAACTCGGCGCCTCGGTGGGACTCGAACCCACGCAGTAAGGGGAAGGCTTTAGCGCAGCCAACGCTCTAACCACCTGAGCTACGAGGCCCCGCTAAGTGTTTGCTCCTGAAAAACAGAATAAGCGTACGTTAACTTGAAAATATTGGCTGATTTATAGAAAACGGTACAATAAATTTCAGTGATTTACACAAGGATACGTATAAATTCTTTTTGATGTCGGCTTACATCAATGCATAAAGGAGCTTTACCTTCTTGAATGAATGCTTCTGAGGCGACCATTAGGATGACGGCACGCCTTTAATTAACAATTACGATAATTTGTGGTAAATTAGCTTCTGCAACACGCTAGTATTTACACATGTTCGCGAAAATCTTCAAACGCATTCGATAACTATGTTTGAAATTGTATAGCCTCAGCAAATATATGGATCAAGTTTCTACGACTGTACTAATATTCATGCAAATCATAATGTGTATTTATACAACATTCCGTACTGGGACTCCCCCAAACACAACAACGTCGGAACTGCAACATAATTGCTTTCGAGAATGATTTTGAAAATACGTTTGACTATCTGCTAAGCAGACGGACTACAATTGCGGTGCCTGTCTACTACTTTGAATTTGAGAACAAAAATTCTTTATAAATTTTGTCGAAATTGCGCACACAGTTCAGTGCCATGCTTACATGTCAAGGTCAACAAGCAAGTACAACTTTGTCTGTAACGTTACATTCCCGCGGATCGAGATAATATTTTCACACGATGTATGTCATTATGTGATTAATGCTCTGGTACTCCGCGCATTAAATCGCATGTAAACGATCCGATAAGACCATGGCGTCCAGCTCATCTGGCATTTCCTATGTCATCAGTCTCACGCGGTTACTGTCAATGCGTTTTGGCTTGAAACATCTTAAACGCAAGTAGCTGTCTAAATCAACAAACGAGTCAACTTTAAGCTGGACATGTCATTTTTAGCGTAGTTTAACTAATCAAATATAAGCGCCACCTGATCGGTTCCATCATCTATATCATTTCAAAACATTCGCGTGATGACAAATATACGCCTCTATTCAACCCTTAGCCTCAAGTATCTAATTCGGATTTCCCAGAAGATAAGATTTCATTTGCGTCGGCGGCAACCAATTTTTCTTTCACCAACGTCTCTGAATACGCTCATTTTCAGCTGAGCTGCAAGGAACGGATAACTAACCCTGACTTTATTCATATTCTCTACGTTTTTCCGCGCATTATTGGTAGGATGTATTTAGATATATCGAATGACGATGTGAGAAAACGATTATCGTGGTTATTTTGGGCTGTTGGTCGAATTCATGCATTTATGCTTAGTCAGGACTTGAAATGCAGCTTCCTGTTTGTACATTCGATTATAAAAATAAAAAAAACTTCACCAATCGCATGAGAATTCCCATTTTAATTCTTTTTAAAAGCAATGTCATAAAACACTACCAATCGAAATAATCGCCGTGTCACTAAAATGCATGCAACCCTACACCAGAATGAATACCACTACCTAACGCAAACTGGTGTATGCTAAGTACAAGTGTAGGTAGGAAACCCATAACTTAGGGGTTGAGTAGTCTGTTCTCATAGGACAGCGTATAATATGGAAGCCGATGTAAGTGATATCCTCGAGTTCTAGCAAGCTGGTTTAAACGCCGGACCATTAGCATATATGCTTGAATATGTAGGCGAGGTTCGCTCTCAGAGCAAGTGCTGGTCGAAGAGAACATCGAGTCCATGACTTTTTTTAAAAAATCCCAGAATCTGGACTAAGTCGTGTTAGGCGGAATTATCTGGCGTAATTTTTCCATAAGAGGAAGTCTTATATTATTGAAAAAGCCGAGGAATATGCTTATCTGACCGATGATGTAGCCGGATATCAGATATTGGCAATCGTGTGTTGACCTCGTTTTTTCTGGTTATTAGGCAAGTTCAATGCAAAGTTTGCTCTCTTCTTATCATTACAAAGCACATTAGCATCCGTTTAAAGTCCTATTTTTCGCGACGATACGTTCCGTATTAGTAACCCATCATTTATAGACACTATCGTTTTTTAAAGGAAAGCGGGTGTTGAGACTCACTGTGTTTGCTTACATTGGTTGTTGCGATTCAAACTCAAGTTGTTTGAGTACATCAATAAAATCGACCAGCTAGCAAATTATTATTATTTTTAAGTGCATAATTTCTAAAGGAGTGGCTTGCACTAGAGCTTACGTAGACTGAAGGCAATGACCTGTATGAGCATCCTACATGAATGTGTTTACCTGTAGCTGTTGTAACAGCATTTACGAGATTTACTGCTCGCATGGTTTAGATAATACTCTCGCTGATCCCTAATCGATTGTGTTTTGTCGTGATTTTACATGTTGCTTTGGTTTTAGGAGGCATAGATAAACATGGATGAAGGCGAAATTTCGAGTGCCATGTGTATGCATAAGTGTAGAAGAGGAGTCGAGCACCGAAACATTTTTGTTTATTGTCCTGAGCGCTCACACTTGTGAATGGGTTCATCGTCAGAGTTAGTAGCAACAATAGAACAAGCATCATTAATAGAGCATGCCGGCCAATCATTTGCCGACGGCGCAAGACTGGAGGTGACTGCGCAGGGCTCTGTACGTCGCCACTAGATCGATAAATCGATTGACTTAGCTCCCATCCGAGGCCCAGGCTTCAATAAATTATCGGCATGTTTTGGTTCCGACGTTGGCGTTTATTTTAGTGGAAGAAAAGTTAATCTCGTGACCCGTTTCGTAGTTGTGCGCGGCTACTTGTGATAATGCGTCGCCTCGTCGAACAGCCAGCTTATGTTTGTGTATGCGCGATCCGAGCATGCGTCCAGTCTGGCCTGTGTAGTTACAAAAATAGTTTTGACTGCAGATTGATCTTCAGGCTTTAACGGTTTTTTTAATTTGCATGACCCTGCTGCGCATGGTGGCTTTTAGGCGGTGCACAATTGCAACACCTGGCTCAGCAGCAATGCGCTCGGTCGCTTCTGAAACGCCCTTGATGGATGGAAGAGAAAGCCATGTCGTCGCTGGTGTTGGTGTTCGAGTCCTCTGGGGGCGAACGCGTAGGCAGCGACTTATGAATGTCCCGGAGGTAACCGTCCTCACGTGCTCTGTCCTCTGGTTTCCTGTAATGAGTTTGGATCGGTTTGAAGAGAATCTTCACACAGCTTCGGTTATGAGCCACGGGAACGGAAATTGACTAAAATAAAACTAACAGGCCCAGATAGCTCAAACTTGGTCCACAACCTCTCTGATACTTTACTGAAATAGCACTTGTTTTTAGACTTTTTTGGCTTAGAAGTGCGACACGTGGGTATTCGCCCTTCAAGGCTACGTAACCAAACAGTCGTCGACTGCGAAACACTACCCATAATGCACGCACACTCCTCACATGAATGAGAGTGTCACAGATCGCTGAAGAAGGGCCCTTGACGGCCTGCCTCTTAGCCCAGTATTCCGCCACTACAACTGGGCGGACTTCGTGGACAGAGTAAGGGCATCAGTCGGCTGCATTCCAAGCCACGGCGAACGATGCAAATTCTACATCTCAAACTCTGATCCCACCTGCAGCAGGGGGCAGAGACGCACACTTCCCACTTGGGTGGGAGTTGGCCGTTGTGGTGGGTGATGTTGATGTGCGGTGCGATGCTGGTGAGAGAGGATGTGATGGTGTGGGCAGCCGGTGGTTGTCTACCGAAGGTTTTCGTGGATAGACATGTCGGTTGGTAGACCCATGCAGTGAATAAATATGCGAGGGCAATGTAGACAGTGGAGGCGGATGCGGCGAGTGTAGTTTGGAGCTCCAAGCTCTGGTTCGCCTGTCTCTGTGCAATGGATTCGGAAGTCACCAACCAGGTTGATGATTGAGGTTAATATACAGGGACACTGTGGACTTGAGAAGACGGTGGTGGCAATATCATATACAGTAATGATGATGGTAGTGGTGGGGCTGGCGATGGTGGGCGCATTGGGCGACGGAGTGTGGACGGTGTTAGGCATAGTGGGTGTTAGATGCGCTAGGTGAGCCATGTGGCCAAATAGGCCCATGCGGTGCATGAATGTGCAAGGGCAGTGTGGGGGCGAATTCTGCGGCTTTATGGTTGCACTTCACGCAATCTTCCGCCAGTATAGGCGTGATGGGTCCACAAACGACCGACCAGGCCGATGTGTAAGGTGAAGGTATGATGGACAATTAGACAAGGTCCTCGTCATTCGTGTTGATCATGAGGGTGTTGGTGTGTCAGGATTGTGTGCAGCGTTAATATGCATGACAGACGTCACAGCGGTAGACGTTGGAAAGGTGGAGAAGGAGGATGGTAGTGGTGGTTCGGCAGAGCCATAAACGTTATTTGGCGACGTGGGAGGCGAGAGAGAGGTGGACGGAGAGACGACGGTCGGTGCAGTCCGAATGCTGCAGTTGATACGCAGTTTTCCAACAAATCCAATTGACACCCAGGATGTCCGTTGGCATAGTGGACACTTTGGAGGCGTTGGTTCGTTGGCTTTGCGGGACGGTGGGGCGGCAGTTGAGATTCGCGGGTCTGGCGTTTAGCTTTGACGGCGGTGATGTGGTTGACATCGACGATTGCTGCGCCTGTCTTCACTGTTCTATTCCACGTATATCGTTTCTGCGCGAGGACTGCCCAGTTAGTCCCGTTGATCTGCAGGCACTTCAGGGAGGTTTTTAGACTATCTGGGTTCGACTTCCTTGTCGGTCTGAACCCGTCCCAACATCTACATGGAAGATTCGTTTGGGTAACTTCTCGCAGTCCATCCGTACGAGGTGGCCGCTCCAACGTAGTTGAAGTTGTCCAAGCATAGCACAGATGCTGCGAATTCCCGTCCGCTCCAGACTGGGATCCGATTCTGCCATCGCAGTTTCAATATCTATGGAAAATAGCTGAGGTGGACGTGGTTGAGTCTGCATGCCCGTTTCATCTACCCGTCCAAGTATCTGCTCCACACAGCTACGTCGTTAGGATGACGGTCTTGTACATCTTCAGTTTCGTTATGAGGTGAAGACCGTGACAATTCTAGACTGTGTTCTGAGGACAACCGAATGCTTGACAGGCCTTGGTAATCCGGAAGGCCACTTCGTCGTCGATTTTGTTGCTACAGGAGAGGATGCTGCCCAGATACGCGAAGTTGTAACACGCTTGCAATTGATTCCCGTTCACGGTGATTTGCGGCACATTATGGGCAGTCTTTGGAAGTTATAATTAATCTAATGTACTTTTTTAATTAATATAGTTGCACATCTAACAATTGAGATTGTCAATCCGAATTCGACCCTGCTGAAGTTAAATTCAACTTTCACAATAATAGAAGCGCCTAGCCAAAATCGCATTAAAGATCCCTGGGGACATAAATGCTGAGCAATACATGTTCGGATACAGATGCCGTGTCATTCACGAAACCGTCTCTGATGTCTTCGGATCTGCACACTGAAACTGCCAAAGCAGGCCGAATGAAAACGGTGACCAACTATAGTGAACATGTGGCTAGTACCACGTCATAGGATGTGACGACGCCAAATGTCGAATGCTTCGAACCCAAAGCTTGCTGCTAATGACTGTCGGCTTTCGACAATTGGCAGCTGTGCGCAACTTCAAAGGACACGCAATACATTGCAAAGCTCCAGGTATGTGACTGTTGCAACTCAATCTACACCGTCAAGACATTCTCTCCAGTTCATTGCTGAGGATGAATAGATCAATTGTTCCCAAAATGCTTGTGTTCGTGGCCGGTACGTAGACAGTTTACGAAGGCCAAACAAGAATGGTCTGCCAACAGAAACCGCAGTTGTACGCGGAATATACCCTATGGAATGTGTCAGAGGATGGGCCAAACAATGAGATTTTTAAACGAAATTGTAGCTGTTATGCATGTGTTATGTTATAACACTGCAACTGTGGCGGAGCGGTCGTATTATAAAACTATACGCAACACGCATGCCCAAATAAGTAGTCTAGAGTGACATGAAAAAATCTGATATTGAGTTAGCTGGGAAACTTATGGATGCGTCAGTGCGTATGATTATGCAAGATATCTGACAAGTCCCCACTTAACTGGTGAACATTCACATGCTGCGATAAACAAAAGTTTCAAGATAGCGACTCAGTGGAATATACGAGCATAACTTTACTCATCTGTTTTTTCGCCTTTTTCCACTTCAGACACGAAGGAGTTTTCTTCAACTTTAAGGCCTGTTTTGGCTTGACGGATAAAGCATGTCACTCATGCTGCCTGCTCAATGACCCAGATCAGTGTTGTCTGCTGCTAAGAAGGACACGTGTGTTGGTTAGACATAGAAACATTTTCATTCCCTCTTTACCTTCTGCATCGAAAACAATGCTGACTAGGGTAGATGCTCCTTAGTTACTGAACTGAATTGCATCACACTTCGCACCTTGTAGTGCTTCTGTCTGTGTGTTCACCCACGTAAGAAACGTGGAATTTGTGTCATGCATGCTGAGCTCAACTGTCCTGTGGCAGGATCAGTCTACTTCTCATCACTTACAAAAGTTTCATCCTTTCTTATGTGGATGTATTTCAGTGTCACATCTCATAAAATGATGTCTGAATTTTCGGATTGCGTTTTGAGCATGAAGACCTCATAGTAAATTATACAAGAAATGCACTTATTGATTAAATCTTACATTTAAAATTTCTTTGGTCGCGGACTTAGCCAAATTATGTTAAGCCATACATTTAATGTTTTCTTTCTTCCTGGTTTTCTTCATTACAAGTCCTCACTCTCAATGTTAGATCCACAACTATACATACGTTATGGACGGAAAGTTTAACTATCGGAAAAAAATGGTACCTTGTGTTGAACAGAAACGGCCACTGCCATTCGAGCAGACATATAGCATGCCTTGGGCATCGTCAGTTCGGGAGATGATAATATGTATATCCTCTCCTGGACAATAGCATGTCATTGGTCATTATCATATGCGGTTTTGACTGCAAATCAATATTCGCTTGATTGGGAGCTCTATTGGCTGGCGTTAAAAGCACACGGCGAACGCCAGTACGTCAGGCAGTCAGTCGATTCTGCTACTGTATTAAGCGAGACAACATTTATCCTCATCTTTGATGGAAATATGTGTCCCACCAAAACAAATACTGCGGTCTTCTTTTGCATCTGTTTATATATTAGACTGCTTGTGATATTATGCAGAAGTAAAACGTTGTCGCACGGCTATTTACCATTAAATTAGATCAGTTCTTAGTGTCTTGTTTGCGCAATAATAATATTAAACGCTTTGTGATTCAGTGACATTGGGCTTATTGTCAGTTAGGCCCAATTATGCATTTGCATTGTAAAAAATGTCATTAAACTCACTGCTATCGATCGGAGATGCGAACGTCATCAAAATTAAATAAGGGGCGTTGTCGACACTTTAAGCGTCGCTTTGACCTAAAATCCGGCCCGCACTTGTTGCTGTGCAACTGGAGTATTTTATTTACACAACTGAAAACAATGAACCGTTATATTTAGTTACGCAGGTGGCTTCTTGGGCAATTGCACAGGTCTGAATTTTATTATCGATGTCCTCTTTATGCATTCAATGGACCGGCTGTGTAAGCCGGCCTTGGACTTACTGATACCTGTCCTCTACCTCTGGTTTTTCGGCCTATATTGCTGAGATGAGGAAAGGTAGGATGCGGTTAACTGACAGCTGGCCACGGAAGGCATAGAGCTTGTATTAGGTCCTTCCGTACGCACAATGCTAACTTTCGTAACCTGATGGCAGTCCGTTCTGCTGCTAACATTTGTTAAATAATTGGTTTAGGGTAGTCCGATGGGACCTCGTAATGAACATGGAAGGCTGCGGTAGGGATGTACACGATACAAATAATAGATAGTTTGCGTGATAATTACATACTTTATTTTAATTTTACCGAGAGGTATTCCCTTATTCTTCCGAATAAACGCAACTCGCGCGACCAATATATGCCTCTCCGTAGGTGCAAGTAAAGTAACTGCACGTGAGATTGTCCGAACTCAAATTGTCAAACAGGATTGGTCGAGGACAATGCTTGATATCTTGGCGCTGGGAAGGCTGGTGAAACTGCCTGGTCAAAGCGTCTTATATGAATTTCATTCGCTACTTACATTTGGAAATTGAATATGATAAACAGCTAGGTTTCTGCCGTCAGCGTAATGGATTTTGTGGGTCTCTTTTTAATATTCTTCTCAATATATGTGTCCGGACACCCGGTCTCACGAAACAGACCCCGGACCTTCCTAAATTCCTCATTGTTGCCGCCTGCTGAACAGATTTTTCCATCCCTTTGCGTCACACAACGGAGAAGGTTGCAGACGTCTTGGTGACGTACGAACATTAAGAAGTTTTTATACTGTACAGACCAAGTTTTCCTCCGGCTAACGCTCCTTCTTCGCGAAATGACATCAAGATTATGGACTTAACTTGACTGGTGGATGTGCCTGATGTACAGAATCTATGAAGGCGGCAGGAAATAGGTATATCTACAAAATAAGCAAAGGAACTAAATGTTCAGTTCCCATTTGAAAACCAAATTCATAAACTAGGGGAAAACGTTGACCTGAGGTCGTCTCTTAAACCTCTATTATCCGATGCCCTGATAGACAAGTTGGATAAATGTTAACTTAAAGACCAGATCGATAGGCTAAGACATTATGGTCGCCTCCTTGATAATATCTTTACAATCGCCAATAGAGAACCAAACATGGTCGCCCCTTTAGATGCGTAAAGCAGGCATATCTACCGTTAAGCCCTGTAATACTGGGAGACCCTGGTCACTACGGCCATACTGTTTAGTTCCGAACAGGAGGAGAAGAAGTGGGGCGCCAGTTGGGAAGATCTTGTATTCCTCATATAACTATTAAACAGGTGGGTAGGTGTTGGCGGTCGGCTAAATGCGCGTAAGACACCGCAAGAGTATTTCTCGCGTGTGCGAGACAGTAGGGTAGTCGTCCAGCGTTTTATTGTATTGTATTATATTGTATTTTAGGGTAATAGGCAATGCCCTTGATGACCCTATTGAAAACGGTACATAAAATATAAATGTTAAATGTACATCTTACTAAACTTTTGTCAGTAACATATTTGTTCACGGGAAACTTTCACAATGCGGGACTGCTAAGCGTGCGGCAGGCGGTCTTCTCAGTGTACACATGAAATTTTAAGTGCAGTTATATACAATCAGCATAAAGTGCAGTCATTTGCATAGT
>CACRXP010000093.1:1013446-1078548 GCA_902702965.1 Spirometra erinaceieuropaei | reverse complement strand
ATCTCCTTGACTGGGTTCGAATCCCACATGGGGCGCACTTTTTGAGCAACATCCCGAAGGCACTTGTTCGACTACCATTTTCAAGTATATAAACTGGAGAAGTTGTTAGGGATGTTCGAAGAGCTATTTAACCAGACGAACGTTTACATCAAGGTTATGCCTAAGTCAGTCTCAAAGATGATTAGCCAGTTAGGACGGTCGGCAATGGTTGAACATCGGACTGTTATTGTTGCGCACTCAAAAGTAGTCGGGAAGGGCTCAGAGTCGCAACATGCGCCGAATTTGAGCCACTATGGCACAAATATTACCCTAAAACGTCATGCTTCAATAAATATAAAAACAGCAGTTTTTATTCTAACGGGTCCCTTATGGTAGTCATATTTTGAAGTCTTCTCGAGCAATTCAGAACCAAAATCAGAGCACCCCCTTCAGGAACTATTTGGAGATTCACTCTCACGTGGAGCCGTTTTGTTGCGCAGGTGTCAAACTTCAGCAGCAGAGAAGAGCGCGCAGTCTGAGGTACATTTATTGGCACCCAACTCCCATATGTGGCTCCCCAAAGCTCGAAATAGGACTGTCAGGTCAGACATGCAGAAGAAAACGAGTAAATGATCAGAATTTGCTTAGTTAGAATTTACGGGGTTTGTAGGGATCTGCAGCACGGTACCGTATGTGACTACCGGTCATCCTATGTACCTGCCTCCATGTGCATTCAACTATTTCAAATACAGTTACTACACAAACTAACTCATGTTCGAATTGTGTTTATGAATTCACATGCACTTGTGGATGCTAGCACATTGATTAAATGTTAAAAGCAATTAAACGCCTGCGAGTTAAACTTTTTCCTAAATGTCGTCCAAAGTACGATAACAATTCATCCTTCCTCTCTCACGAATTACCTCACAGATCGCGGTCATTTCTTTGACCACAAAATATCCTTCCGAGTACTAGTTTGAGCAAGAACATCTTGAACATGATTTACTTGGAGGAGTCCTAGTTACGGCGGGAGAAACCCCACATGGAAACCAGTCGAGGCAAGCGGTCAACCTCAAAGTACACTGGCGAGTCTCGGTCGATTTATTTGTCCGTGTCATCAGCGTGTTAACGTCCCATATTTCTTATCTAGATTGTGCATTTATTTAACCACTTCCATTTATTAGTTGACGAGCATTAAACGATGACCTTGCTGTTTTGCATTGTTCTTATCTGTCGAAATTCATATTGCTGCATCTTTCGCATTCGTATTTGTGCTATGCAGAGACAACTTGCAGCTGGTAAGCCGTCGACATATGCTTTAGCTATGTTAGCCTATTTCAATTTCATTGCAGGAAATATTCCTTGAAACAGGACAGATTGTTGATGGCTGATGCAAACAAATTGTTATTTAGATTTATGATGACTAATCTCAGGAGGTGATTGGTTATACGTTAGGCCATTGGTTTCGGACTCTAGTTTCTGTTGCAGAATCTGCATTGACCATCATGTACAAAAGTATGGCACCAAGCATCCAGGTGATAGTGGTCGGTCGTAATGCTTCTGTACTGATTTCACTAAAGGACATTTTTGAGCATGTTGTTCGCATAGCTTGTCTCTTACCCCTATGCGGCTGAGCTTGTATAGCAGACATTGGTGTGGCACGCTGTCAAAGGCCTTCTTGAAGTCTATATAGGCCACATGCACAACGTTTCCTTCATCAATCACTCGAGTCCACTGTTCAACACAGTAGAAACGATTGGTCAAGCAGGACCTGCCTCTGCGGAAACCATGCTGTGCATCACACAGAAGATGATTCTGCTCTAAAAACCGCATCAGTTCGCGTTTGATAATTCGCTCCATAACTTTGCAGCATATGGAGGTGAGGCTTACTGGTCGGTAGTTGTTTGCGGAAGCGCGACTGCCATTTTTATGAATCGGTGACATCCACGCAGTCTTCTTCTCAGGAGGCAGTCTGCATGCATCAACAGAGGCTTGGAAGAGGAGGCTCAGAGGTTCTGCCAATTCTGTGGCTAATTCCTTCAACAACTTTGCCGATATTTCGTCAGGACCGGGCGATGTCCCTTCTTTTAGTTCAGTAATTCCTGTTGAACAATAGGTTTTGTGAGAACCACTGAGTCAATTGTCGGGACATTGTCCACATTACAGTGATCAGTGGCTACAGCGACTTCTCTCGTAAAAACCGACTGAAAGAACCTGGACAGATGCTCAGCCTTTTCGTCGTCCTTGTAAAGTTCAACGCCATCATCAGTTTTTAGCATAGGGATGGGATCCCTGTTGCGAGTGCTTTGTCTTATGTAGTTGAAAAAAAGCTTTGGGTTTTCTCCTTCACAGTTTAAAAGGTTACCCTCGATGTCTTGGCGGGCTATGTAAACAAGGCACTTTACCCTATTCCGCTGAGCCTTGTACCTATTTCTTGATTCAGTTGTCTTGTCCCTAAGATATGCTTTCCACAGCTTTTGCTTACGTTTTACTTCAACTTTCAGTGGACCCTTTAGCCATCGGGGCCTGCTAGTGATTTTCTTCTTCGACATAGGGCAGTATCTGGTGATAAGTCCATTCAGCACGGCCTTAAGTTCTGGCCAGTCCTTGAGGACACACCCCGTAAATGCTGCTTTCCAGTCTCTACGACGCATGTCGAGACGCATTTGGTTGAAGTCACCACGCCATATGTTGCGTCCAATCACGATGCTTTGATCAGGTACAGAGAAGAGAGAATACTCCCACTGTAGGACTACATGGTCACTTTTTCCGAGAGGGGGTAGACAGTTTACAGCATCAACGCCTTCCAGTGCCTTTGTTAATACAAGGTCTTCGCAGTTAGCTAGTTGGCCTTCACGTAGTCCTTTTACGTAGTCTGGTTGGGGATAAGATGTGTTGTGTGAGATGCGATCTTTGCACAGATTTTAGGAGGCGGCAATCAAAGTTAAATTCTGAGCCCGGGGCAGAAGTCAGATGCCAGTCGGTATTCGGAGCGTTAAAGTCGCCCATAATCATTACATTGGGTCGGAGCGAAATCGCTTTTAATTCCTCTAGTAGACTACTGTCTGATTGCGGGTCGTTTCTCGGTGGGCGGTAGACCGTCAGGATCTCGAGAGGTTGTGACCCCGGCGTTTTAACGGTGAGACAAATTGTTTCAGTTGTTCGCGCGAGCTGTCCCTGTTTTTCGGACGCAAAAAGGCCACATTTGACATATATGATGTGACCTCAGTTGCATGTGAACGGTCTGAGTCTTATTATTAATTCCTTGGTTCTCCTCGGTCACATTGCGGGGGGCGGTGATCGTCTGCTTTCTGCTCTTCTGCGGCGGCTTAATTTCATGCCTTGTCATATTCTCCGCGATTTCCTCTGAGGTTTCCGTTCATGCGGTAGTCTTTGCTATGTCGAATCCTTTTACCTTCTTCTGTGGTGGAGATCGGACAGCTTCTACTCTGCCAGTGAGCTGGTCATTGTTCTTCAGCTGGGTAGTTATCAATGATGAGAGTGTACTGCCATTATCACTTCGCAACTTAATTCGCAATTTTGGAGTGTCGTTTACCATCGCTCTTGGTGAGGGTGAGGCTGTTTGTTCATTTGTCCGTTTACCTCTTCTCTTAGCACTCTGTTTATTTCTGCAACAAGCGATCTCCTGAAACGGTGATCCCTCTACTAGTGGGTTGCTGTCAGTCAACTCTGTCAGTTTCGAAACTATATGTTGGCTGCTGCTGAATTCATCAATTGACCTGAATTTATCATACTTTAGTTACAATGCAATGTGATCTATAATGAGGTTCATGTTCATCTCCAACGACGTAATGTTTAACGCGAGATCTCGACAATATTTACACCGCGTACCACAATTGGAGTTTTTAGCATCTGGTAGAAAATCGTGTGTAGTCGTAGCAAATTTCCCGGGATAATTTGCGTTGCGGGCCACCTCCGTCCTATTTTTAACCAATTCTGGCGTACTGAATTCGTTAGATCCTCCCTGCCCGACGTGAATCGACGCTGGTCCGCATGGAGTTGTTAGTGCACTATGTTCATGGCCAAATCCGACACATTCCCCAACCATGGGGCTAATGCAATTAATATTCTTTGGGGTCATCCCACGGGCGCCGATGGCCGAGGGGTCTAGGCGTTCGCCTCATGAGGCGATGGCCGCACTTCCTTTTCTGAAATTAAGTGTGGGATTCAGGCGATTCAGTAGTAATCAAGTGGCTTAGCAAATAATCAGATGCGTTGACAATATCGTTTCTGATATGAGTTCCGTTGCAGTTTGCGATTTGTGGAGTTTGTGCCAGTCAAGGGACTACAAATCCATTTTGAGAGATACATGATTTACAATTAATTTAAAGAAATATGGGAGACTGACTCCACCCATAAACACACTTAATATTTATTCAATTTTAAGCCGTAAAATATTCCTGATTTAAATGGATGATTTTCAATAGCAAGGAGAACGACCGCCGAAAATTAAAGAGGACACCTTTGGTTTGTCTGCGTAAAGCATGGTTTAATCGGAAAACAGGCAATCAGGTAGGGCCAAAATAAGTGCTCTTTTGATTATCCCTCATATTTGCTGTAAGCTATCTTAAAACAAACAAAAAATAAGGCAAGGTTTTTTGTGTGTCCGCAATATAGCAAAGTGTTTACCGTTAAGCAACCACTTTCCACTGTCCAAAGTATGCCAAAAGTGGTATGAAATTAAAACGATCTACAACTGCACCGGCAAGGTGCAAATTATGATAAATCACGAACGAGGCAAAGAAACAATGTTGTCCGCAATACCCAGACGGACAACTGACTTTCACCTGCGTTTCACTCAAGCTCTATAATGACTATGGGGAATTATATTGGTACATGATTGATAGCTTGAAATATAGGACTACATGCCAGGTGACTTGTAGTCAGCATTCTTTTATGGGAGAGCGCAATTTTGTTTATCCTGGTGCAGTTACTTGCGCAAATAAACGAATCTCGTAGATTTCCACAATTATCTAATTGGCAAGTAAAACTGTAAATGTAAGTCATGCGCTCATATCCAGATGGCCATCATAATCTTGATTCGTATGTGCGTATCTCGATCGAGCCAATTCACAAATCAGCAATGAAGCTTTTAAGACGCTACACTGTAAGCAATTAACATAAAAGCAATTTGTCAAGTCTTCTCACGATAAATAAATTACAAGGCATAAAGTAAAAGTAAAAAAATTCCAAAACAGTCTAAGGCGACGAAAAACAGACGATAGTAAATTTGCCCGACATGATTTTAGAAATTTTCTTTGTTAACCCCCTTGTGGCCCAATCATTTGCTCATACCATACTGTACGGGTGAGCAATTGCTTTTCAAAGAAGGATAAGCATGTATAAAAAGAGTACTGCTTAGGCATATTACCAACGAATTCAAGCATACTATGAGAAGAGGACGTAGTGCAAAACAGTATATTTCACATTCCATAAACGTTCAGCTGATAGTTTCCTGCATGTACAGTCATCTAATTATATTCAGATGAGACGCCCATCTACAGCGCTATAAAAAAGGACGAATAAGTGCGCTTTTGTAATGATATGCTGATGCTCGCATTTTATCAGTTTCATCCTCCGAAGGAAATATGTTTTATTTTATAGCCGTACCGGTTATGGGTTAGAATTAAGGTTAAGGGGTCAGTATTAGGGTTGAGCGTTAAACGTTTGGGTTAGGGGTTGGGGTAAGGGGTTAGGCTGGGAATTTTAAACTTCAGTAACGGCTACGAAATGAGACCCGACCTCCCAGTGACTTGTCTGAGTCAAGCCCTGTGGTGATGAAGTCGGTAGCAGCGGGTGGCCAAACTCAAATCCTCCGCTTGGGGTCGACAAAAACATGGCATTTGAAGCCACTGGAGATCATGATGTGTGTCTCAGAGGCGCTGTCAATATTAGCTACAAACCGGCCGCGGTTCATGAGCAAAATCCAACAACAACAGCGGAAGAGGAATTCTTATGTTCAACTATCTTCACTAAATACGCCCGGCCACTGGCGTTTGCAGTTGTATATCGTCCCCAAACCAGATTGCCGAACACGATAGGCCTTCTGCTAACGAAAGTGAACAAGACCTACTCAAACAGAGACGTTCTTGCTGTTGGGGACATTAACGCCCCCAATATCGATTGGCATGCTTGGACGGTTTCCCCTCCATCGAACACACTCGGACAACATTTGCTCGAATCAGTAGCAGAAAACTACTCTTTCAGAATGTAACTCTCGGGACACGAGTTAGGGAAGGGCAACGTTGGTATTACGTGGTCGCTGGCGCTTCCCAAAACACCAGTACACCATAAATGGAATTCCACTAAAAGACGTGGGCACGCACAATGATCTAGGTTTCTTGACAAGTTCGAACTTGCTGCCCTACCAGTACTGCAAAAGAGTCGTCCAAAAGGCAACCAGCATCGTGCACTGGAAAAGGCGTGCCGTCAAAATCTTTTCGACCGAATTCTACTCACAGATATTCTGCACGCTCGTCAGACAGTATTTAGAATACGGAATGCCATCACGGATGCCCTGGATGAAGAAAGACAGTGATGCCATAGAGTAGGTGCAACGATGGGCACAACACTGTTTGATGGTTTCAGAACTCTGTCATACCAAGAAGCACTGATCTAGCTAAACCTCTAATGGAGATTCCGCATTATTCAAGGGAATACATGTTCGCTCAAATCTGAAAACTTCTTTGAATTCACGACCATGAGTCACCTGCACGGTCACACGCACAAAGTCAAGCGTGAGCGTACACGCCTAGACCATCGGGAGTTTTCGTTCAGCCACAGTGTTGTTCGACCGTGAGACTCACTCCCAAGTGAAACCGTGACATCTAATTCAATGGCTGCATTCAAAAGGCAGCTGGTGTGTCTGATCTTTGATAAATGACGACTCCTACTGCAGGGCTATCTGCGGCCAGCCATAATTTTTCTTTCCTGATTGTATCCCTATGTAACAAATCCCTGGCGTTTTATGAAATTTTCTCTCGCAAACTGCGCAAATGACTGTTCTTTCTACTGATTGTTTATAAATGAATTTAACACGTCATATGCACATTGAAAGGAACGCCTCTTGTACACTTCGCAGTCCCGCACCGTAAATAGTGAATCCAATTTGATCGGTCTACTCACTCGTCTACATCCCAATAGGCAAGATCGAATTTCGTAGCCGTTCCAGTTAGGGGATTTGAATTAAGGGCAAGAACCGACACTAGGGGTAGAGGTTAGAGGTTAGGATGTAGACTTGGGGTTAGAGGTGGGGCTAGGGGTAAGGGATTCAGGTAAGGGGTTGGGGTAAGGGGTAAGGCTGGAAATTGTCTAGTGCAGGTACGGCTAAGAAATGAGATCCGACCTCCCAGCCGGTAGCAACGGTTGGCCTAACTCAAATCCTCCGCTTGGAGTCGTCACACGCGTGCATAAAATGATATATGCTATTTTGCCCACCCTCACTGAGCCGAACAAACATCAATGTGTGATTCAGATATGGAGGATTGGTGATTGCAAAGAGGGTACCATATGTTCAAAGAACTTCGAGTTGACTGACCACGTGAGAACAGTGTGGTCTTCAACGGTGAAAGATAGGTCTGCGATTACGGACGGACATGTGCTTATTAGGTCTTTGTAAAGACTTCGAATGAGAATATACCAAGACTTAAAAGTGACTTAATGCTGTTTCCTCTTCCTAGTGACTAGTCTTGAAATATTATTTTTTTCCATTAAATCTAATACCGGACTGCGCAAGTATAAATATTTGAAATGAACATTTAGCAAAACTATGTGTGAGGATTTTCATATATTAGTTTTAGACCAATTCAAAAAATCGCAGTTTTCACAGTAATCAAATGTAGCGCGTGGGCGTGGTTTTCTGAATGTTTGTGAAAAGCAGAATGCAATACGATATGGCGTTTTCTTACTTTCGTGAGTTGTGTACCTTCTACAACACATAGAACAATAAAGGCCAAATTTAGAAGGGGCTATTTCATGTCTATCCCTGAACCTTAGTAGGATGGATTAATGGCGTCATTTGGCAATCATCCCTGTCACCACAATTAGTTCATCATGATGAGTTTCAATAATGAATCAAATTCGATTGGTCTAAACACTCGTCAATACCCTAGTTGGCAAGATCATATTTCGTAGCCGTACCTGTTAGGGGTTTGAATTAAGGGTAAGGGGTCACGTTTGGGGATGGATGTTAGAGGTTAGGGTTGAGGGTAAAAGTTACAGGTGGGGGCTATGGGTTAGGGATTAAGGTTAGGGGTTGAGGTAAGGGGTTAGCCTGGGAAGCGTCTGCTGCAGGTACGTCTGCAAAACGAGATCCGACCTCCAGTGACTTGTCTGAGTCTAGCCATTTGGTGACTAAGTCGGCAGCAGCGGCTGGCTTAACTCAATGCCTCTACCTACGGGTCGTCCCATGTGTGCACAGAAGGATATATGCTATTTTGCCCACAGTCACAGAGGATTACAAACATCTGTGTGGTATTCAGACATGCAGGATTGGTAACCGTAATGAGGGCTCATATTTTCAAAGAACTCTACGTCGACTGACCATGAGAGAACGATGTTAACTTTAACGGTGGAAGATAGGCCTTTGATTACGGAAAGATATCTGCCTATTTGGTCTTTGTTAGGGCCATCGAATGCGAATATACAAAGACTTCAAAAATGACCTACTAATATTTCGCTTTTCTAATGACTACTCTTGAAATACTCTTTTCTCATAAAATCTGCTACTGAATTGCGCAAATATAACTTTCTCAAATAAGCATTTAACATGACTTTTTGCAGGGACTTTCATTTATCGGCTTTAAAACAAATAAATAATCGCTGTCTTCGCAGTAATAAAAGTAGCGCAAGGGCGCGGATTTCTGAAGTCTTGTGAAAAGCCGGAGCACTTTAATAATGCCGACAGATATGGCGTTTTTACATTTGAAGGTTCTTATCGTAAAATGTTTGGTAAGGTTTTGTCCTGCAGCTGCACCTAACGGATGTCTAAGGTCAAGCTACTGAATTTTTTTGAGTAGGGCGATCACGCTAATGTGGCATCAGTGACAGTGGTAAGATGGAGTACACACCGACCAAGCATTCAATTGTCCATGTCGTTACCCCCTTTCCTAATCTAGCAAGCGGCTAGTATACGTATGTCAATGGAACTGTTAATACGGACGGCACACTCACTTTCCTTCCTAATGCAGCGAGTGGATAGGCTCTCCTCCTTTCGGATCCTCCTCTAGTGAGTTAGTTCGGCCGCGTTAAGTCGCCGACGGTGCATTAGCGGGGCACTGCGTGTGAGCTGCCTTTAGAAAGATAATTGTTGACGCAGTCAATAAAATGTTACTAATGAACTACGTTTACCAGACAAACTCTCGGCTGCAGTTTATCGGTAATTTACTTGGGTAGGCCTTGAGAAAGTCGAAGGGTATGCAATTCCGTGTGCTACTTTCCTGTTGTATATTTACCTGCGTTTGCATTATCTGCGTTATAAATTAACTTACTGAGACGTCTGCGAAGTTGCTAGTTGACTGTCATAAACTGGATACGATTCTGCTATGGGATTTGGGATTGTTTTCCCAATGTGTTTTATCTCGTTCAGGAGTGCTTTAGAGCACTGTAGACCGCATCTTTGTCTTCACACCCAAAAAGCCAACAAGCAATCGATAATCAATGTTCTCCGGGTCGTTCTGCTCCTTGTCCAGTATGCTTCCAGTGGGTCAACATCTCCTATTTGCTGTAACTGAACGAGCACAATGATCATATTTAACATATGTTTTCTATGAGAAGTATTTAGGTCTATGCGAGCATTAAAAACGAGTGAAAAAATGCATACTACATAATTTGTCGTTTTCACTAACCCAGTTTTTTGCAGGCGATCACCATAAATCATCAATTTTAGATAGACCCTTCAGTCGGCACAACACAAAGTCGCGACTTTTAGCAGTCTGACTGACTATCTACGTGACCCATCGCAAGCACAAGTTAAGAGCTGCCCTTGCCTTCATAAAAAAACAGTCAGCATTTAAAGTGTCATCACGCCGCTAATATTGACGATCTGTACTCTTTGTTCTAAGGGTCAAATTAGCGACTGATTGTCGTGAAGAATACGGCTACTTGAAATCGGGGGTTGGCTCTAGGTCAGGGGGTGATGTGTATGATATTTCATGTGTGCACGGACCGTTTTGCTAAAACATATGGACTGTGACTTTCCTGGGCATGAGCGAGCTATACTCAATTAAAAGGACAACAGCTTTGAATGTCGGGCCAAATCGAAAATTCCGGTGTCGTAATTTCAGCATTTATTTTAGTTCTGACGGTGAATACCGAAACGAGGATAATAGTTTTCGCCAAAGCACAACAGCTAACTTCTATGTCTCTATTTTAAAATAATATTGGATTATCTACAATTTGCTTTATTCGGGAAAGCTGAATGACTTGAGTGAAGCATTCACAGTAGGACCGTGTATTAGCGCTCATTCTCAAACAGATTATCCTTAGGCAGTAATCACTTTGTCCCCCGACTAACATAGTTGGATGCGGCCAAATGTTTATTTATCCTGCAATGATCGACGATTCGTCTCTTTCGCAAATTTATGCCAATACCGTGCTTTTTTCTTATCCATCTTCTTATGTAGCAGGGCGCGCATTGTCACAGCTATTTGCGGACGAGACATAATGGCAATTCTTCCTCGGGTTTTAACCTTAACAAACATCAAATTCACCACCATGACGAGAACCCCGACTGTCATGTCCGACCGAAGGGTCTGTCTCTCAGACCAGTATTTCATGAGATCAATGACTGTCAATATGGGTGCGATCTTTTGGCACATGAAGAGGAGCCATCAGATACACTCAAAATAGGAGAAAATGCAATTTACCTTTTCCACTATTAAATCGCTCCCCAAACGTACGTCTTCTTATACTGATCAGACCAGCCTTTGTCAATCGGATGAACGGAGATGAAGACTTCACATACGCCTGGCCGCCCAAAAGGTTTCCGATAGGTTGGGCTGTGCATTTGATAATAGTAGTCCTTCTACAGAAGGTATGTAGTCTGCAACGTCTTCCCAAGATGATGTGCTTGCGTAACTTCCACTGCCTCTCGAACACTGCGCTTTGCCTTTCAGCCAACACGATGCGATTTAGACATTCAATTGTGTCCTCAGTTTTTTCAGATCCACCGTTGCACATTTCGTTTTTTAGCCTAGTTCATGTCGGAAACAACTCCGATATCTATACATAAAACGTTTTGCAGTCCCTTCGAATTATTACCCCCACACAAAAAAATGTCAATACGCTGTGGTCCGTTTTATAAAACCATAAGTTGTTGAACAGCTGAAGAGTTTCCTGGCATAGATTTTTCTTCTATTTTGCATAATAAAGTAAGGGTTTCTCTCTAACTAGATTAAAAAAATGATATATATATATATATATATAAATTTAATTACATTATTTAACTGAAGGGGATTTGTCGGGATTACCGGAGAAATCAAGCATAAAAAATATTAGTTATGTGCGAACCAATATTTTCCGCATTGTGTAAAAGTTTACTATCACTCTGTTCAAGATCATTTGACCTAAGCTAATTTTAGGGAAACTATTACTGGTAATGCTGGGTTGGATGGACGAATAAGACTGCATTTCCGACTAATTGCATAAAAGTGTACTTAACCGGCAACTGTGCATGCAACGTTTATTCTGTTAGAATAAACTTGCCATGAATCCCAACGCATTTGACAGAAAAAAATATGCAAACAGGGTTGTTACCGAGACGCTATGCCTACATGGTCGTTGCCTACAAAGAGAACAAAATCACATCTCAACAGACGTATATTCTTCATCTGATCTTCCATGGAGTTGCAATCCTAACGTGCCCAGATTTGAAAATCAGTACTGACCGTTATAAACTCTACAAATCGGTTTAATGTCATCCTCACGGTGAACAAAGAAAAGGACAGTTTCCAAAATTGTGTCTGCTTAATCAGCGGTAATTTATGTGACATAAACCAGCCGATAGAATCGATGTTCCTTACCGCGTGACAAGAATTCTCAACAATCTTACATCGAATCTAGATCAGTCCGCATCTGCTTTATTCAACAGTTTTACGCCCAATAACCTGTCCATGGTCGGACAAGTTTTTTGACTGACGCTCATGGCCGTCTTTTTGTGAAAGTTTGCATTTTGTAACCGTTTGCCGGCTATTTGTACGGATTTATAATTTTTTGAGTCATGTTTGGTCCTCTGCTAGCCACGCCTGCATGCCATATTCGAAATGCAGTCGAACAGAAATGTCGTAAACTTTTCCAAAAAGGTTTTTGTTAAGGGCAACAAACGTCCCTTTGATCGCATGGAGTACTTCAATGGCGTTTTCTGCAACTTTGGCGCACTGCAGTGTTGGTTTCCGGTTGCTCTGTATGGAAACACCGATGTTAATTTGCGAAGATTCTGCGGAAAGCAGCTCAGAAAAAGACCTTACGCGGAAAGACGCTTAACGGCCTGATGTATCGGGCTCTCACTCGGATCGATCAACGGAGCAAATCGTCAAAAAAGGTAAAAGAGGCCCAGTGAGGGCAACAATTATAGGACACGGTTATTTGATAACCATATGCCTATAATAATTAGCATCCCTTCCGTCTATCGTTTTGGGTTGTACATGATGCAATGATTACTTATCGACGAATATCCAGATTGCCCGTTTTTGTGATATCACCATTGTTGTTGACTCTTGGCATAAAAATTACTCAGCAATTTGTTCACTGTCAGCAGGACAGTTTGTCGCCCTCGCCATCTCCGCATGACTATTATATTCGCTTGGACAACACCACTGTACAGTATATGGAGTAGGAAGATGGTGGGGTCGCCATTTATATGCCGACCGAAGAATCACGAGGAGAGCAGCTCATGACCAGCGCATTTTCACCTTTTGCGAGATTTTCGGCCTCGTAGAACTAATACGTCTTACCGGGTACCGTAGAAAAATCCGTGATTTTGGAGCTAACTTCATTTTTCCTGAGCGCTACTGCCTGTTCAGCCATTCGCATTCAGAGGAATCATCCAGTTCATCTAAGAAAATTACTTTGTCCGCGGCCGCATCTGGTCCCATAAACAGCTCTCGGCGTTTCCTACTGTGGCAGTGCGTCTTTCGACCTCATGGCCTGCCGATTGATGGTTGCCTCCGGTATGGGCGCAACTCCAACTGCGAGTGGTGTCAGGAGGCGACTGATGGTTTCCGAGGTGTCCTTCACGTACAGGAGCATATTTCCTTGCTGTCAATTATTATGGCGACTATACTGAAGATGGCGGCCATTTCACAAAGTGTTTATTTCCATTTTTGTGCATTTGGGAAGACAAACAGTAAAACCTTCCTCTATTACTACCTTTTCATCCGTGGTACAGATAATAACTCGTGAAATACGCACGAATTAGAGGAATTAAAGCGCACTAGTCCCTAAAACGATGACACGTGGAACGTCCTGCTGCAAAACAGAACCTGTAATGGCTTGGCTGCATTTAATACAATTTATGCCTAACATATTATTTTACAAAATTTAGTAGGGTATACAAACGCTTCACAACAGTGCACACAAGGAACTGCTTGCCCTTGGTGACGAACCTAGGCCACATTTGTGCACGCTCTCTTTTTCTCATATGCTGAGATATGGGACCGTTTGACGAATCGTGCCAGTGCTGAGCCCACAAAAATCCATCATGCAATATCGGCTGTCTTTAGTTTTTTTCCTTATTATCCCCATGGAGTACCCGGCCTTGCGGACATATCTCAATTATCGTCACATTCAACGTATGTAGTAAAGGGTCGTAGGGTAAAGACTGAGCATGGACACTGAAGTTGCCAACAACTTAGGCAGTAATCAAAATACTGCAATTAGTATCCTCTCCTCGCCACGTTTAGCATATGATATTAAGGCCAGCAAATCGGATTCTAGCCGCAGGTTAATGCAATTTAACAAACCGTACGTCACTCAGGAAAGGAATTCGGTTAACGTGTGTGGTGACATTCTCCCACTCTTGGTTTTGGAATTCTGGGAAAAAGACTTCGGTTTCTACGATACTTTCTCCCACGCATACACTCCAAACGGATATTCAAACGGAGGCATATAATCTGATATGTGTTTGCTTATGCAAATATGCACAAGGTATTGATGCGAAACCGAGAACCAGTCATTGGTAGCTACTTTTTGGCGGACAAAATTTATACCAGAGTGTATGAAAGGGGTTTTCCGGTCAATGGAGTCTGAGTTATAGTTTGGTTTCTTCCTTTACAGGGACGCTCGCAGTTAGCTTCGTGACATTCTTATGAACAAGACCGGCTTGATGTTTAGAAAGCAGGAGAAAGCCATACTGTGAAGTACCAACACCCAATAGCATTTTCCCACGAGCGTAAATGATGAATCTAAGGCGCGAAACATTTCTGTGAAAGGAGTAAGTACTGACGTGAGCCACTAAGCGTTACCATTTTCGATACCGCCTGCCGAAGCCCAAACTAGCCTATCCTACATGCTCCAGTTTGTTGGTCTAACGTATCCTTCGCGTGGCTGGTATTAAGTCTGAACTATAATCAAAGCTCTATGATGATTTACAGTCTGTTTCTTGCGACGCACTGTAGTTGATTGACAAACAGAGTAGTTTAGAGCGATTGCCTATCTGCGAGAAGATGCCAACACTAGACTACATCGCATTCGTCTTACATTTTGGTGGACACTGCCACACGACGAAAGTGTTTAAAAAGACGTTTGTTGCCCTCACATGACGCTCGCAGTTGTAGTTGTATATGTGCCGGAGACAACAAGCGATGATGTCGAAAGGGATACGTTTTCCGGTAATTACAAACTTGAATTATTCCCTTGAATTAAACAAGGCATATTTGACACCGATGAAGTCAAAAGAAAGGCGTTTGCATCACTTAAGCCATGCGTGTACAAGGGCGAGCTTACAAAGCGATGACATCTCAATTCCCGCCTCCCCAAACGCACGATCCTTACCTAGAATTATATAAGCGTGGAAGCGATCAACGACAAATGCTAGGGATTATGATAATGCCCTATCCTGTGAACAATGAGGCTTCTTTTTTGTATCCCCTTTACTCATATCCTGGGACGTACACTGCCAACATTCAGCAGGAAGTTATGAAACTATTGTCCTCCGCTCATGGGCAAGTTGCGGTCCTTTGCAGGTATTTCAACAGCCTTCGGATAAAGGAAAGTTTGACATAAGGGAAACGACGGATGCAAATTTGGCGAAACGAACGACAATTAACATTATTGGCCGCGGAGTTTATGCACAACCGAAGGACTGTCACCCATGAACTAAAGTGGCAGAATTGCAAAAATTCCCGTGACACTTCTAGAAAACCAGTTTGCGAGTATAGGTTTGCCTTTGATGAATGCACGTCAAACCATTACATCTATATGGGAATGGTGTCAAGGAGGCATGTTAGGGACTGGAGGAATCGAATAAAGTTTATAAGTGAAGCGCATGTGGGTGTATGAGGGTAATAAGAATCAATGCCAGTGGCGTGGAGAGCGGAAGCGTATGAGGTGTTTCATGTAGTGAGTCGACCTTTGGTTACGGCGAGCAAAAATGCTGAACGATATTCATCTGCGCGCAAAAGACCGCTTTCCTCACCTGATAGTGACTGCTGTTCTGTTTCCAATAGACGCTGGCCTTGTTGCTTAGGGTAATTAATGGAACCCTAAACGTCACAGGAGAGGTCCCTCTGGTGTCTGCATGATCGCGTAGTAAACATTTTATGCGAGAATGACGATGAAAATGCACCGAGTTTTATCCTTAAGTAGGAAGATTGGGAGGTGTTTTCTTTTGCTGCCTCGAAGGGGCCGCCCCATGTGGCTAATTTAGCCTGTCGTACAGAAGCAAGTGAAGCAGTAGCTGCCTATGGATTTATTCTCAGAGGCCAACCTATATATGCCTTCTTCGCGTAAAATACGGTTGGAAGAGAAACTTACTTGGATCTTTGTTTCTGACAAATTTTGTTGGGTGTCTGGGTAGTTCATCGCAACGTCCTTTTGAAAAAATAACTTTGAGCAACAGATATTTTCTTTCGATAGTAATTTAGGAGGGTTTTTCCGGTCGTTCGCCAGTATTCTTTGCGGAATACCTCTAGTCGCGAAGCAAGTCCCGGATCTTTCTAAATTTCACCTCGATCAGCCCTGTCATGTGGATTTTTCTAGCCCTGACCTCTAAAGAGCGGACAAAATAGCCTTTCGTTGAAGGAATGTAAATATGCTATGATTCTGCTATTATCATGACCAAATGTTCTTCCAACAGATATTCCTTCGAACGCTACTATCTGCGCCTCGGCATAGAAGGTCATCTAGGAAAGGGAGCCAACCTGCCTTTTTTACCGCCACCGTAAACGCGATAGACGGGTGTGCCAGTTTTATGAAATTAAATAGGGCATTCGCGATAGTTTTCTCGTTGTGATACCGAAGATGTCATTAAAGTTGGCACAATAATATTTTAGTCTCTTTATCTGCTTGTCACGTTGAAATTTCGCTAACTTGCACATTGAGAAATTTAATGAAAGCCAAACACAACAAATGGACCAATGACGCCAATTATGTCCATCTAACGTGCACAATGGACAGCGGATGGTTAAGCACGCGAACACGTTTCAATTCGAGTAACGCCTATTGTGATCCAAACATGAAAAATATACGAATGACGCCAATTACCTCTTACTGCGTGAGATTCGCTCACGTACCATCAGTTTAAATGTCTAACGGAAGTCAAATACTTTGGTTCGTGAGAACTGTTTCTTACTCTGTGCAGGCGCTGGCAATAGAATTTTAGTGCCTTTAAGTCGTCATTGTTGATTTCTGAATGAACTCGATAAAAAGACATGTTTCTCAAGACTGCGCTTGAGCACCTGAATATAGGTGGATGGTCTCCTCGTTGATACGTGCTGTCAAGCAGATAACTGTGGTGTATCCTATTAGGTTCGTTTATTTACATAAGCCTTTTCTCCAGGAAAACAAATGGACTGCGTTCGACCAGCGTGTAGCACCGATCTACGAATCATGCCACAGGCAATTATGTTCGGCAACCTATTAGTCCGTTGCCAATGAACTCCCGAACACCGATATATGCTCAAGAAATACCAGGGGAAGTTTAATAAATGCATACCTAATATTGTACTGCGCAATTCTGTGGGGTGGGGGCAAATGCATAGAATTAGTGAAAATTCAATTTTACTTTAATTCATAGATGTTTTATCTTTTGTCGAAATATCGCCAAAAATCCAACTGTAATGACATAAATAATTGCTTTCTTTTGAAGTAGTTTTTATTTTTTGCGTTTTGAAGTAGAACAAAATCGGCTTGTCAGGCACTCAAAAGCGAAAGCTAGAATGTGACAAGTGAGCAATTAGGAGACGTAATTGCCATCACAGGTGAATTTAAATCTTGCAGGCGATGTCACAGGACATCAAGAAGGCCTGCAGGAGGATCGTTTCAAAATTTTCTGAAATGTGCTTAATTAATCCACGAAAGGCGTCTTTGGACGATGAAAATACCAGAGGTTTCCGTACATTGTGTGTCCTGAATTTGGACAGTCGAACCGTATTTGGCTCAAGTGTGAGAATTCCCCAGTAAGAAATATCCACAGCTATAGTAGTAGATACGTTGGTTACAATCAAAGCCATGTATTCATAGTCGTCTAACACCTTCAATAAGAGCGAAAACGGACTCTTATGAAAAGAGGCATTCACATTCCTAATGCATGGATTGAAACCAAGTAAATAACTAGAGTATTCACGTAAAGCATGTACAAATTTGACTAAGAGCTGCTCCTCTTTGCCCACAGACGCATGTGCTGTCAAGGGTAAAGTTATTCGGATCGCCGAGACGTGTGAAATCTATTTCGACACTGGTTGTTGAGTTGGCCTCTTCCCTAGTACTTATACATCGCGCTCAAAAGCAATTTAAGATGCAAATCAGTTTTCTAATATCTGGAAGACGTCTTTATCCACTGTGCATGACTACGTTTCATTATTTGCCTAAAATGCGCGCCTATCACTAGCTGTAAAACGTCCGCTCATTATCCTATTAATGAGTAGCTCTGATCACCGTTAAACAGTCCGCATGAACAAAATGTAACTGGACAAAACGTCACACGAAAACTAGAGGTAGGTTGGTTAGCAGGATTTGAACCTCACCACGCCTGGGACGACGATAACAGATGCACCCACTAGCATTTCCATAATATTATGAGCCGACTGATGGGTGCACCGAGGACATATGTACACCCATAAATATCGGCTAAACGCAATTTATAACAGGGTTATATTCGTTTATGCTTATATAATAAACAATACTGTGTATAGTTAATATATAATCTTGTTTCCTTGAGTAGATTTGGAGTTTTTTATCGGATTTTTCTGTATATATTATCGCCATTTCTCCCCATATTGAAGTGATTATGTTAGATCCAGGTTCCTTGTGTTAAACCAATGAACGCGCAATTACTGCAGCAAATGCCCACGAACATGTATTCAATTGCACAGTTTGTGATTATGGGTTCTATTGCTGGGAAGTATTTTTCCGTCTCCAGTACAATAAGAGAGTTTTTTCAGTAAAAATGGCAAATCTTAACCAAATGACGGTGTTCTTCACAAAAGTATTCCGTGGTGCTTGCAAACCTTGTCCATTGACGAACAGTCTATATTGCGAAACGTTGAATTTATTGATGGAAAGGGTTTTATTTGAATGATGTGATCGCTTCATATGCCTGGAATTGACATAAATGATTAAAGGCCGACAAGGAGCAAAGTTACAACCGTTAAGTGACATCGCGTCAACAAGGTACTGCCTTTTAGAGAGTCACTTATAGTTATTTCTATGATATGTAGCCTTACTTTTTTGACTTAAAAATTAACTTCGGAACATATGGCTGGCATATAACATGCACACTTGAAGGACATTATAGGCAGCAGCCTCGCCGTCTAGCGGCAAAGTATCGCATGAAATCATAAACGATATTCAAAAATATGCTCTAAATGACAAAAAATTACTTGGTTTGGTTGTAGCATTATTTCACTATGCAGCACAGTTCTGCAATATTTCAGGCACATCAGGATACTGGATATTAAATGCTTGCTTTCTGTTCCCCTGCAAAGAAGGCATTCTGCAAAAAGGCTGTGTGATTCATGTCAATTTTTTCAATTATTTTCGCTAACTTTAAGCGTTGAACAATATTTTGGGAAACATGTACTAAAATATACTAAATGTACCCATCTAGTAAAATGTACATCTTTTTCAAATTCGGTCTTTGAGGAAATCCTATTTTTCAGATTTAAAAGTGACACTTGCTATGAGATTTTTCAGACCAGTAAATGTCCAATCATACAGCATTGCGTCTACAAGTTCAGTAATGCTTTTGATAGAGTGCACACATGGTCCGCACCCACAGCCAAATGTCATGAGCCCTGTATAACCATTCTTTATAGCGCAGGGAAATTAAAAATTTTCCTTGCACGAATATTCTGCAGTTTGTAGCTTAAGAATTCGGGATGCAAGATTATTCGCCAAAAAATTTTCTAAAAGCAAATATTTCTCTGCCATGTTACGAAGCGTGTTCGGCACCTACACAAGCTCTGTTTTAACAATTTGCGGCTATTATATGTCTTGCCCTCTGACCACCTATTGCTGGATTAATTTATGTTTAAATATAAGGGGACAGAAATGTGAGAATTAACTATCGCCCCGTCCAATTTTTTTATCATTGGCTTAAATTTGATAGGCCCATTTTCTCGTTTGTGTAGAAGGGCATCGAGGAACGCGATTTCCTTATCGATCTTAAACACCGGGGTTAATTTTAGGGAGGTATGGGCATAAATTAAATTTTGAAATACGCCATCGAAGCCAGTGGTACATGTTTTTGGTCAAAAGATATCGTCCGCGCACCGACAGCGGAAATCAAGGTCACCGATTGTATACTTAAGACACATTCGCACAAAACTGCTCGCGCAGACATTTGCAAGAACTAGTCCAAACGGTGAATCCATTGCTACATTTGTTTTTGTCCATAGTTGACTGCTGCAGATAAGACGAACATTTTGTTTGCATCACCTAATTCTTTCTTTAGGTGTTTAACTGTTGGCTCATGTAACAGTTTCTCGAATATATGTTTATAAATATTTACTGTTTGTCCTGCGTGCACTTTGGTAATCAGGGTTAATGCGTCTTACTACAACACCGTCTATTCCGTCAACGTTAATATCATTGACAGTGTTTGTTAACTTGGTGGTGTCTTAAAGCTTCCTTGTTATGAACAACTTAGAAGCGGCTTTAATTTTTGCAACTGGCCATTTCTCTAAGACAAATCGGGCACATTTCCAACATTCCAGATCGGGTGTTTAGGCAGTTCTGGTTTGTAAATTTTCAAAAATGCTAGGTGTCGTCATACTCCCAGGTCTAGATCATTCAGACTCCTTTTGACAAACAGAAATCCTTTGTTGCGTTGATGTTTGTGCACTACCCCCAACCGTTTCAGTCAGATCCATGTCTTCCGGATTTTGAGAACTCAATACGTTCCGTGAGATTAATTCCAAATTTTGCCACGTAATCCGTCTTCATCGTAAGTGAAATTCTTGAGCCCCTTATCGGTCTAGTTAGCACAATATTTGAATTCCACGAGGCTTTCTGCTATTATCCGAATTGATTTATGTATTTTTAAATCCCGTTGAGTCTGCTTCTGTTGTGTTGTGCAAAACTTAGCATCCAGATTTAATACATCTGCAAGAAATTTACTATGATTTACTTAAGAATAGTAATGAGTGTAGCCCACCAGGTTGTTCAGAACTATGGTATTTGCGCTCACTTCAAAGTAAAAACATTTCGATACGTCGGTAAGAGCGGCAGAAAATACCCTACCTACTGCAATTATCCGCTATTTGAGCTTAATGTGAGGATTGAGATAAACCACTAGTTCTTATGTGCATAAAGATCATTCCATTTGAGCAGCAAACGAAAATCCTCGTTAAGCACTCAGTTACCAGTTTAGATAAGCGAACAAATTTGCATAGATACAAAATGCATAAAAACATTCGAAGTACCTTCTCCCACATAGAAATTTGAGTCCGCGAATACTCAACAAAGCAGGCATACTGCACGTATCTGGCTTCAGCAATATCGGTTAGGAAACGACATTTAATTTGGGTTTTGCTTCGTTCAAAACGCACTTTTATCCAAAAATGACTTTTGAGTGGCAGGGGAATTATCACCTCCCTACATAAGGTCTTTCGAAGCAAATGGTCCACGACATCGTCTATAAATAACGCGTCACCCCTCCGTGGGCATTTTGATAGTGCACTGAAATAAAACCCGGTTTTAAACACGTTTAAGACGTGCGCATGCGAAATAATACAAAAGCCCTCAGTCCGCAAAACCATATATCAAACACAATAAAACAAAACTACATGCGGTTTCAATCCCCCATTTTTATAACTTTAACTCTGTTGGGGAAAGACGTACCGTTGATTCCACGAGGAGAAGCAGGCCTCCGCAAACACACAATAAATTACTATAATAAAAATTTCACGAAACATGGGGTCCATGTTCTACGACAAACGGCTGATAATGCGGCTTTTAAGCTAGTTTTTCATCCAATATCCAAGGTCCATTTACTAACCAATGAGTATGCAGGATTGACAAGAGTTGAACGATTAGCGTGTGCATACTCAAAATAAAACAGTTTCTTTAAAATTCCGATGATGAAACAATTTAGGTAGGTGTCGGCCGTTGTCGTGATTATGAACACCGATTTGGTTTCTGATCCCCTATAGTTGCTGAACATCATATGCATACTGGGATCCGATTGCTGTAAGTTTTCAAATAAGCTTGAATGGACAGCTTATGTGCAGATAAATATGATTGAATAAACTCAAAGCATCCTAAGCGCCGGTTTTGTCGCATGTTTATAATGCAAATTACAACAGGCATTTATATCAGGATGGATTCGTGCATGTGCTTCCGATGCGACGAAGCATTTTATGTCAAATGACAGGTAATCTGCCTGCGATGCACGGATCATGTGGATGATCGAGGATAAAACCACAGGGCATAAAATGCTGGATGTACAACTAAAACTCGGAGCATAAGCAGTTAATGATGATATACAATTCGGGACGTGACCCTTCTTCAATCATTAGCCTTGCTTGCAATTTGTTTCAAACAATGTAAGGGCCTGTATCTATCCACATATGGGAAGAAACAAATGCCCAAAACACAATAAAATCATAATTTATCGTTCTGAAATTGAGCCGCCGTTTTTGTTTTTTCCCTCCAGTCAAGTGAATACTTATTACTTGCATACCCCAGTCTTATTCCTTTGTTTTAATTGATCTATTCCTATGAGGTCGTCTTTACAGTACGCTAGTACCTTTTTAAAGGAGCTTAAACACTGCGCAATTTCTGCATCGATTTGTCCGCCTCCTGATCATGACTCTAGTGTTTGCACTTTGCGGTCAATTTGTCGTTTCTGCAATTGTCCTACTTTGGCGTCCTCACGTTCACAAACGCAACGAACTCACCGTGCCAGCAGCAGTTACACTCTGACAACTTGTCCTGTTTCTCGTCCTTCCTCGTTGGCCTTCCCACGTTCGTATCAGCAAAGGCCAATATTTCGAAAGCAACATCGCTGTGGATGGCAAGTTGCGCTTAAAGGCCAGCCTAATAACAAGTTGTCAATCCCGGGTTTTCTTTCGACTAACTGTCGATCGATATTTAACAAAGCCCATGATTTGGAATTACTTCTGTCAACCAAAGAACATGGCAAAACAGGAGTAATTTGCCTTCAGGAGACGTGGTTGAATAGCCATATTGACTCGGAACTGATCACTCCTTCGATATTTTGTTGTTTTCGAAATGATAGAGCATCTCCAACAGGCAGTAGAGGTGGAGGAGTGGCCATTTTTGTCAATCAAGACTGGTGTGTAAATTGTAAGCCCCTGTTTTCATATTCTGGTGATTTAATTGATGTAATTGCTGTTATCTGTAAGCCCAATTTGTTAAATAGCTTTAAGGGTATTCTATTTGTCAGTATTTTCATCCCCCCTTCCACACATGAAGGCTCTCTGGGCCGTTTTTTGACTTCCTCACACAAAACTTGCTTCATTATCCTCAGACCATCTTATTCTTTTGTGCGGTGATTTTAACCGTGTGTGTTTTCGGCCCATTATCCTTCTGGGTTTTGATGACCTTGTTTCATTCAATACACGGGCTGATGCCCTTCTTGATCACATCTTGACCAATTACCCAACGTTTTTTTGTATTAAAAATAGAGCTCCGGTCTCCAGGTCTGATCACTCAGTGCTACTAGGACTTCTAAAAGTCTATTCCACCTCTAAGCGTCAACTGCTTACAAAACCCGAGAGGAAAATTACTGTTCGAGACACATCCGTAGATAAGGTTCACTTACTGCAGAGTTCGATTACTAGTACCATCCCAACTTTTCTAGCACTATAAAGTGCTGAATTATGCTCTAACAATCTTACGATATTTTTGAATCACATTTTTTGATATTTTTTGTCCCCGTGAAACTGTTATGGTCAGGCCTGACAGAATCTCCTCACCATACTTCAAACACTTGAGACGTCGCAAAGAAGCCTTCTACAAACTAGGTCAGCGTGACAAGGCGAAGGATATCAATGTTTTAATAAGGAAATAAGTTGCCAGACTTAACGGTTTATTCGTTAGTCAACTTTTTTCTACTTCATCCACCCCCTCCTCTCCTTTTCCTTCTGCTGAACTGTGGAGGAATCTCAAGCGTCTCACTGGTCAACGTAATATACTTGAACCCATTGACGTAGATTTAAACTCTTTAAATCGGAATTTTATCTGTACTTCTAACGACTCCCCTTCTCGCCAAAACGAAATTTACCTACCACCATGCGACTTTACATCTGTGACTGTGACAACAGTGGAACAACATCTCAAAAAGGTTCGCGGGTCTACGGCGGCTGGGCCGGACGGTGTCTCTCCTTTTCTCCTTAAGTCTGCTGTTCGCAGATAGCTCCCGTCTTGACCCACCTTAATAATCTATCCTTCATAGAGTCCAAGATTCCTGACGCCTGGCGTACAGTAAGAATTACTCTAATCCCTAAAAAATCTTTAACATTTGCTCCTTAATCTTTCCGTTCTATTGCTTGCTGTTCTGTACTCCTGAAACTTACTGAACGAGTTGCATTAGATTCCCTTAAATACTCCTCTGTCAATTTTTCTGATCCTCTACAATTTGCATACAAGGCAAAGCGTAGCACCTTGGATGCTGTTGCTTTAGTTGTTCATTCAGCTTTGAGAGACTTAGACAAGGGATGCCGTGCATATGCATGTGCTTTTCTCGACTACTCATCCGCCTTCAACACTATTCCGCGCCAAATCCTTCTGACCAAAGCAGCTGCGTGTGACGCTCAGAGCTGGGTTGTTTCTTGGCTTAGAGATTATTGTTCCTTCCGCACACAGTTTGTCCACTCGGGAAAGAGAAAATCTTCTATTCATCCAAATAATTGTGGAGTTCTCCAAGGTGCCATCTTATCCCCTCATCTTTTCTCTCTATATACTGATGATTTGAGATCGCCAAACGACTAAATGTATGTTAAGTATGCCGATGACATGGTCGTAGGCCACCCACTCAAAAACCTGACTCACCTACAATCATTAAAGGATGGCTTAGATCACGTCTCCGCATGGTCGTCGAATAATGGACTCCTACTCAACAATTCGAAATCAGTACAGCGTGTGTTTCGATTGCGACCCTCTTCCATTCCTGAAACTTTGGATATTCATGCCAATGAGGTATCCTCTTTCCGGTACCTAGATGTTACTTTGTTTTCAAATCTCTCTTTCTCTCTTCATATGGAAACCCGTTTTAACAAAAATTCCAAAACTTGTTTATTACATTCATCGTCTACGTTCATATCACACACCCCAGTCCTTAATCTGGCGATTCATAGATGGCTGTATTCTTCCACTCATTCTTTATTGTTCTCCAGTTATTTTTCCAGCTTTACTTAAAAAAGATCTAATTATTTTTAAACGTCTCATTCAAAAGCTCGCCTCTGCTGCTGGTGTTTCCTATCATATTTTAGTTGATATCACCGTGCAGCGACACTTTAATACGGCGGAGCAATTTGCTGATCGAATTCTGAATGACACCGTCCATCCCCTTCATAATGAGTTAATGGCTGCGAAATCCTTACGCCCCATGCCTCGATGCTTTCGCCACATCCCTTGTCGCACTTCGGCTTATCAGAATTCCATACTGCCATTTCTAGCCCGGTATCTCACCTGCAAAAATGCTTGAAAAACAAAAATTAAAACTTGATCTTGCACCTTAGAATCCTTTTTTCATAAATAATGATGTCCACCTGTCTGTCCAATACCTGTTAATCTCTATGGTAATCAATGTGTACTGGAGAACCGTTTTTTGCTGAAAGTTTTGATTGTTATTTTCAAAATAAAGCATTTCTCTCTCTCTCAAAGAGGAAGCTTTGCCCGATCTTTCGCACTAACGTGTGCCAGGAAACGCAGCAGAATTCAGATTTCTAATATAACGCCTGGTAGCAAACGACAATTCGCGTTAGGATTATTGCTTAGTTTACTTGATTCAGTTTTGCTGTTCGGCTGAAATTTGTCTGTTTTATTGAAGCGGTTACATACATCGATCTTCTTAAAGAGGACAAATCACCTAATCTGAGCGAATAAATGGGTATTGATTATTAATTCCACGTACACTTATCGGCCACCTATACAGTTTGTAAGTCCGAATTCCCGTATTCGACTTACATCACTTTCTCTGTCGGCCATACTTCTCCCGCCTTCTGTTCTGATATACCGAACATCTTCTACAAAGCAAACAACGTTCAAAAAACCCCAAGGTTGTGCGTGGTAGGGGCTTTAGATAACGCAAAGTTCGCCAATTAACTTAAGAGGCCAGAACGCATTATATGAAAATGGATAAGGGCATTTAATTCTACACATGTCTTGGCTTGTATTAACTAAATGGCATTAGCCATTTTATTTCATTTCGACGCATAAACGCATGAGCTCGAATTATGGCTCTATATAACCACGGATTATGTCTTTTAAAGAGGTTTTCTGAAAAGTCCCTCTATATCCTTTCCAACATGTAAAAAAACCTGTGTCATACGAAGAACATCACAACTGTTCGATAATCATCTCAAGGCGAGCGTGGATATGACCCCATTGTCAGTAAAACGAATAGGCGATGAATTCACCTTACTCTTTTCTTTCAACGAATGCCAATGTTTCATTGGAAGCTACAATTAATAAGAATACATAGGTAATTTGGAAGACGTACAAGTATTTCACTGTATTTCACTGTGTTATCAGATCTAGCTAGTCGGTTAATCATTCTTGTCGGTGTATAATGCAAAGCCTGACCAATCTGTAGATAAGATTGATATGCAAGTGCTGGGCTGTCTAGAGCAACATGCATGTAATGAATATTTGTAGGATGGTCTGTCAATTATGGCCTATCATTACTCCATAACAATGCATTTCTGATATGACGGAATCATCCAGTCAGTTGGCAAGACTCAAGTCACGGTCATCGTAGCTCAGTTCAAAGTGAGAGTAGCCAAAGACTTCAAAAGAAGTAAAAATAATTTGCTCCGAATTTTCACCCCTCATGCCCTCTGGGGCAGCCCGTAAAGTCAAACCAAAAGAAAAAAAACATCCATATCGCATAAAAGAATTTAGAGGATAAGTGAACAAAATCAGAATGTTGTGCGTACTTTCAGGGTGTTTAAAACTTTTGTGAAATCTGAGATAAGTTTGAAAATATTTTTTTTTATTTTTATTGATTCCCTCCTTTTTACTGTATGGCAAAATCCATAGGCCTTAATAAGTGATATAAAGGGAAACCTAAGTAATCCAATTTTCGCAAAAATTCATTTTATTTATCTATATTGCAAGGACAAATATTTTGTTAATTTAACAACAACCTATATAAGTCGATTAAGCGGCTGCGGCGGCCGTTTATATAGACGAACTATTAGTAAAGTGAGTCTATAGACAAAGGCTGGATTAGTGAGTCATAAGTAATGCTAACAATGGATGTCTAGCTGGTCTACTTTTTGAAACGTCAACTTAAATTCTATATGGAAGCTTTTCAATTAAAGTTAATAACTTACAGGCGCTTGTTACAGCAATTATTGCACAACCCAATCACACAATATTAAGCAACGCCAGGTAACAGACTTTGGAATACGTGTTCGTGTCTGTTTCATAAAATGTCACCAGTTACAAAATGACGGCATTGTTACCCCCAATCGTTCCGAATGATTTTTGGTGCGTTGATAAAATCAACGGGTTTTTGAAACATTCATAATATATTGTTTCTAGAGCTCATTTTTTAAATTACGACTTCTTTGGATTTCATGCGGAAACATTTAAGTTTAGAAAAAATTTGTAATTTTGAGGCCATGAATTGCCTAGTCATTAACCATCATGCCTGTTCTTTTAACATTTCCGATCTTACGCAACAAGATTAGTTCCCGTGAGACGTCTTCCTAACACCAGGGAAAAATATACGTATGTGTACATCGTGCATTTTGGAACCATATCACAGGCGGAATCTCAGTTCGGGCTCTTAATCGTATGGAATTGAATAACATTGTCAAAACCTTAATCTGTCCTTTTTAGCAATAATTTTTTATCAGCACGTATTTAGTTCAAGACATGCATATAACAGAATGATTTCGCGCAGCCTCTCCATTAAATTTAAAAAAGCGGCCGTCATTATATGATTGAAGTACATTGAGTTTACGTTGCGCAATCACCAATATCACACCCCGACCCGGTAATCTTATCACATCAGGAAATCCATTAAGATGAACGTTTTACACTTTATGAGATAGGTTAGCTACTGCATTTAAATAAATGTAACTTGCAGTGTGTGAAAAGATGAGTGCTGTCTGCATAAATTTTACGCTGCCAAATGCGTTGTATTTGTTTGGTGAACCGGACATGTACGTGCGACATTCGATAGTTCGTGGAATGTCAACAAATTTGATGATGCATTTCCAGATCTCAAATGCAATATAGGAGGTAGTTATTTCAATTACGATCAGCTTGCTTAACAGGTAACCAAAAGTGTTGGCTAAATCCATTCTGGAATGCATTCCGCTGCCGTTTGCGAGTTGCTGAGATAACGGTCGCCCAATTTCTGCAAAGTGTATAAATTAACATTAAATATTGCTTTTAAAACAATTTAAAAGACGCTATCTATACATGCACACAGCTGAAACTAAGTCATAAAAACTATTAAAAATCAAGTATAGGGGCGAGGTTTGCTAACGCCGTGGATGTGATATATCAATGTTAACCAAATCATGTGGAGGCATATAAGGCAGTTAATTCGAACTTAAGAGAGGCGTCACTTTGCACGCTGAAATCCAAACGCAGCGCGTTTGAATTACTATCTATGAAACATAAGTTGATTTGACATGAGGAACGATGATTCCTGACACTTCACGTTGCTGCGTTTTATTAAACGATTATAAAAGTACCTAATTTTAGCAATTGATGCGTTTTGTATATGCTAGCCAAGGTCACATTACAAGAGCAATACCTAAAGCCGTATCAGCAAACTTCATAGAATGACGAACTATGAACAAATTAATGAACAACGCCAGCCACATTGCGCAAACGGTAACCGTTCAGCAGATTTTAATGTGATTAAAGTTGCATGAAGTTAGGCACAAATCGTGGTCACTCCGATGTTCTGGATTAACGTAAGGGACTAAATTTGTACTAATGAGCCAGTCAATTTGGTTTGCTAGGAAAACACACTTCCTGTGGATAGGCTCATAAGTTATTAAGGCTTCTCGTGATCCAACTCATCTAAATGCACGCATTGGAAAAGACACTCTCACTTTTATTGACCCAGAGCTTGGCGACGTGCGTGCCACTCTGACGCGTTTGTATTTAGCACACTGTAGACTGCTTGTTATATGTGGTACGCGGGAACTTCTTGGAACAGTGACCAAAATCTTTACAAAATGAACGCATTTTAGTCTTAGTCGACGAATGTATAAATTCGGTCACAACTTTTAAGTAAGACACGAACATCATTCACTTTTTACGTATGATGTAAGGGCAACTACGCATTCTTTATGGCATGAACCTGAAAAAGTGCATTTAGGGATGCCAGGTCGCAAGCGGGATGGGGATGGTAGCTGTTATACTTCGTCGGCAACTACGCTATAGCCGCCTCCTGTTGTGCCAACAACCAAGGAGGGTAAAGAAGAAGAAAGTGGGAAAGGTTGCTGCGCAAGTCAGCTATTACCATTGGCTCATGTATGCGCAAGTCAACATCCTCTCTCTATCATGCTATACAACAAACCGTAGACATTTTCGTTGTCGAGGGTAGACGAATCAATTGTGAACGAGGAGTAGGCTTCTATAATTTTAAATTGTGGAATTTATGGCATATGTGTGGACGTTGCAGCAGTACAGTCAAATGTAGTAAGGACCCCATACACAGAGTTAAGAAAGTGAGTTTTTATATGCTGGTATTTTAATAGAAGAAGATGCAGGTTAGGGTGTCTGAAATTCTCTTGCAATACACACATGCCTTCTTTTGTGGAAAATGCAGGAGACACCGCTAACAATTTTCAGAGCTGGAAATCTTACTTCATGTTCGTTATCCGACAAAAACTTGTTTCGCAAATTATAAGTTTTTTTCCAGACAGTGAACATGCGCGTATCCATTAGGCAGATTATTCATTTTTATGGAAATTTACTTATTTGGGTGAATATATGCTTTCCGATAGTCAAAAATCAACCGCCTGTGTTATGGCTTGCGATTTAGTGTCTCTGTGAGAATTCCAGTCAACCAACCATTCTCGTCGATATGTTTCGATTTGTATTCCCGATCGCAGTGACTGTGTACAAAGCCTCTTTTTAAGCTCTCAATCGTCAGTAAACGTGGCCTAGCCCATCCGTCTTCCCAGACATAGAATTTGGGAATCTTCTTCTTGTAGAATATACTCTCACCTCAGCTCCAGACTTGAGCCGCCCATGAACTACCTTTTATGCGCACTGATTTTTGAATCTGACAACCACTGCCATAGTTATTAAGCTGATTTAGCGGGATTTGGAACTGTTTTCAACTTGTAATACACTAACGAATCGAGCATTTTTGGTTCAGGTGAAAGCTATTTTGGCACAAAACGTTGCAGGCCATTTAATTAGCTGTCGGTAGGCTGTGAAGCATGTGCTGATACATGGACGTGCAAAATCTATTTGAGCATTGGTGAATGGCATTTATGGCTCAATAGCGGAGAAGCAATAATATGCAGATCAACAAAACATTAATTGGAAAATAAAACGAATGTCTCCAGAAGGTTAAGCTCGGTTGCTTGATGGTCCGGCATTCATTCGAGGTGTTGTTCCATGAAATGTCTGGCTGGACACCGTATCTGCAGGATTTCGTCCTTTTCTACAAAATTCAGCTTACTCTTCGACGTACTACCCCACCCATGAAACTCTAACTTACCGCAATTTCCGTATAACACGATCCGCACTATGCCGAGGGCTTATGGTTTTCGTTCATCCTACCGTAGCCGATCGTGATAAAAAAGTACTCTCCGAATTTTAATGCTTTCCTGCGCAGTCCTGTTAGCCAACTCATCGACGTAAATGAGATTCTTTCAATTTTTATTTTAATTCCATGAAGAGCAGACAGCCGTCAGTTCTTCCTCTACGGAATGCAGGAGACATCGTTTTTAACATTGTTTACACTTTGCCATATGTTGAACGTTTCCTGTATACTAATAGATCATCGTCTGTTTATAAAATCTCTGTTGTGCTTTCTAATGGGAAATAGTACAAAGTTTCAGGATTATCGGTTTTCGTCGTATCTTGCCTTAGAGTAATAAATAGCTCTAATGGCAGCTCGTACGCCAAATGTCATTCGGCTTTGCTAATTTGATGTTTTTGCTATGCAGGCACGACAGTTATAATGATAAACCGAAACATTTAAAATTCAACCAGCATGGCACCAAGAAAACGTAAGCACGAAAAGCCAGTTATCATTTTTTTTATTTCTTAAATTCAGCCATTGCAGGTCACTGGTCTTCAGCTAATTATTAAGGCTGCGTATGTGTAAATCAGGGTCGTCTAACTGCAATAAAGATGAACCGATCGTTCAGGTCGACGCCTCTGGCTGTGGACTGGTCGCAGTCTTGCGTCAAAAGAATGTGGACGGAAAAGTTCAGTCTCTAATACATGCCGCGAAGTCACTGGCGAAAGCAGAAAGAAATTACAGTCAGATAGAGAAAGGAACTTTTCTGTCCAGAGATTTTATCAGTTTATATATCGCAGAAATTTCACTTTACCCACGTATCATCAGCCTTTGAAGTTTCTTCTTGGGACAAAGGCTGGCATACCGCAGAATGTAGGGAAACGGATTCAACGATGGGCACCAATCCTCTTGAACTATGAATTCATCCTTCAATACATACCCACGCAGATATTTGGAGCCCTAGACGCGTTGTCAAGGTTAAACAAGTAGAGAAAAAGTCGGGAAGATGTAGTTGGAACACAAACTATGGCCCATGATGACGCAGAACTTTGGGAAGTTATCCCAAATTGCGCAGAACTGCTTAATGGACGATGACCGAGTGATTGTGCCGGCGAAATATTGGGTAAAGGTTTTTCGGGAGCTACATGCTGGACCCCCGAATATAACGCGGATTAAACTGTTGGCAAGAAAGTACGTTTACTGGCCCGGAATTAACGAAAACATTGAAAATTGTGTCCGTAGTTGTGACCCCTTTGGACGTTTTGCAAAGAACCCCCGAAAAGCCCACCAGCGCCGTGGCCGGAAGACAGGAAACCCTGGAGTAGGATCCATCTGGACTACACGGATCCCTTTTGCAACAAGATGTTTCTCATCATGGTTGACGTTTGATCGAGATGGCTAGAGGTTTTCAATTTTCCGGTAATCAAGGCGGAAAACACAGTGACGAAAGCTGAGAAGTCAATCTCGAGGTATGCAATCCCGGCAGAGATTTTGACAAATAATTGGACCCAGAGTACATCAAGCGCGTTTTAGCAGATGTGTGAATAATGGGGAATCACACATATGGGGTCGCCGCCTTTCCATCCTCAATCAAATCGCCAGGCCGAAAGGTTTGTCGGCACATCCAAAAGGGCAATGAGAAAGATGTGGAAATCAGGCGTCACGATGGAGCACCTAAACACATTTCTGTTGGCCTATTGAACGACGCCGAAAGCGAAGCTAGGTGGATCAACTCCGACGGAAAGATTTCTGGGCAAACAACCCGATGTACGTCTGCAGTATCGGAAACCTGTGATGCGAGAGGTTCAGCCGCGAATATCCTGTTTCGTGGTGGGAGAAGAGGTCTACGTACGGAATTACGTTCCACGAATGGAACCCTTTATAGAGGGTGTAATAGAATAGGCCCATAGTGTAGTTTTTGAAGTTGAGACAGGTCGAGGAAGTGTAAAATGACACGCGAACCAATTGAGCCAGCGAATGACTTCAGATAACCAGTTGGACATAGACCTTACTTTTGACACTTTCAGTATCCTGACTCCGAATGTGGAGGTTCTAAAAGTGGTCCAGCCCCCTAGGCGGTCCTCTCGAACTAGACGCCCCGCGGACATACTTATTGTCCACCCAAATTGCCGAACATTCGAGGTCCACTCTTTAACTGCGGGAGGCGTGAGGACGGCCTAGAACATGACGCACCGTTCCTGTCGACCGGAGGTCACGCCTGACAAAGGGTCGCAAATCGGCAGAACAGCCTTGCCTTGGAAGCCTGCATGCGAACCAAACATCTGTCCGCCGCTGAGTGACGCGCGACCTCTAGGGTTTCGCAAAAGGCCAGGGCCTGCACACGCGGGTGCTCAGGTCTGGAACAGTAGGAACACGCAACGCAGACAAAGACTGAATCCTTAAATAAGGAGTCACGGACGGAAGGATAAAGAGTTGATGTACACAGCGGGGCCTGACGCAGTAAAACTGTTCTCTGGTATCCTGTCTGTCTCTTATTCCGCACTGAATTGGCGTCCTACTATTGGACGATATAACAGTATGGTATCACATTAACCTAACACACAGGGCATGATGGGGGACCCGCTGACGAGACGAACCTCTCACAGCTGTGTCATGCAGCGGCAGAATATCGGCGAGACACGCGTTATGGGCTTTGGCCTAGTACCTCTGCTGTTGATATGGTAACAACTTAACCTAAGGATCTTTTGCCGTCATATTAAAGCTTGATATCGCGCCCCATCGAATCTAGCGGTGTTCATTGTAGCATCGAGTTTTTGCCAACTAAATGTCGCTTGCACATGGATTATTGAGACATGCACTGCCTTCGTGAGAGAAATCTCGTTTTTATTATCCTTAAATCAAATTTCTTATGACTATGGGGGTATAGGGAACACTAATTTCAATGAAAACTGCTCCTGTGTGACTTTGGCCTACATTTTTATTATCGCCATTAAGTGATGGATGTATAAAAGTAAATTTGTCGAATATTGACGACACAGGTTTTTCAGTTTTACACGGATACAACTTACTGATATGAAAATATTACAACTTGAGCATTGTGCCAGAAATATATTCTTACGGCAAAGGTAATAATATGCATCAGATAGCATTTGAATCATCATCTTGCGACGAAAGTGCAGTTCTTGCGTCAGTCACGGGCTCAGTGGACCCTACAAGCAAGAAACCGCTGAAATACAACTTTGGTGTTTTCCTGTCAATTAAAATGCTGACTAGATATGTTGCAACCTAAGACAACTGTAAACTAGATTACGCGACGGGTCACGCCTTTCAATTAGACGGGCCTCTCAACCAGCCAGCCCACTGTTCTGCTCTTTGGAGTAGTCTGACCCTGCCGGTCAGACAGTCGATGCACAAAGGGTGAATCACGACTTGAATGCTGGTCTCCGCAGACTAGCCCGCATGTGTGTCATCCCCACGTGTTTCTGACTGCACACTTTTCGATGCTACTAAACATATTAAATTTTTATTAAGTTGTAGTATGTAAGTATGCTTGTTTGACCTGCGGACAAGCATATGATTCGCCCGAATATTTCAGTTGGCCAAAGCATCATGGTGTTATAGTACCCAACATAACGCGAATCCTGTTACATATTTACACTTTTTGGCCAGGATCACCGTCGACACTACTTTCAAACTTGGCAGGAAAAGAATATTGGACACGAGAAATTTCAATATACGGTTACAGCCGAGTGCGTAAAAAATTTGTTTTGCTTATCCAGAAAGCGTTGTGGCTAGGACAAATGCCGAGAATATTTAAATATGCAGCCGCGGTCACCCGTGATAACACCAGAGAAGCCGCCAAAGAAGTGCCATCTACTGGAGATTTTTCTTCTCAGTATTGCCGTCTGAATCACTGCAGAATTATTACTCATTCAATCACATCAACCCCTTGAACGAGGACTGTTGCCTGTAAAATTATAGTGAAATTACCGAACTGATATAGATTGTCTGTCAGCCGCAGATTAATTGTCATCGAAAAAGAATCAATCTTTAGATATCCTTCTTTAATTTTCACCAGGACTTCCTAGAAGTGGTCTGGAGAATACGCCCTTATGTCGGCCTTATGGCTCGCGTGTCGGAAAATGAATCCGGTATGGAAGGTCCTCGATGTATCCAACGATGTGAAACAGGAGATTGAGATGAATCAAGCACGTTTTTACTTTATGTTATCTACGACGCTCATGAGCGCGTGTGAAAGTCTTGATCGATGAACAACGCCGCTTGTAAAACAGAGGGAAAAGCATTTGACATCCGCGCAACCAGCCCGCTACAAACCCTCCAGGAATAAGGTACACAGCCACATTCTGTAGACAACTGTTTGTTGAAGAAAGAAAAATTGGTTGAGGTAATTGGGAGCATGCCGGGTGTAAAACGAAAGGTTTCTAGGTTTTAGACGTAGATACAGTAGATGTGCTAACTAATGAAATGTCAACCAAAATTTCGAAATGCGTTCTCGCTTCGAAAAGCTAAATTAAGGAGTGTTGTAAAAATAATCATGATGCAGGATAAATCTATAAGGATCCAGTTACCCCAGGGTTTCGACTTTCGAAAGAACTTAGTTGCGGCTGCAGGCAAGATCTATACACTGCAAAATGACCACCTAAGTAGGATGCAATTTTCTCATTTATTTTCGATGCCCTTGAAAATTCAATTATATTTCATTGAAAACATGCATGCAAATATTCATTCTTTTACTTATTCGGTAGAAAATTACGTCTTCTTCCAATTTCATACTCAAAAGAAGAGAATAATCCGGATTTAAAAAAATTTCTAATTATAAGTTTTTATAACACCGTTAAATGGCTGTTCATGAAACGTCATGTATTTGCATTTACGAATGTAGCTCGTAAAGTTAACAATATTGCTTAGATCCACTGCTTAATTTTATGAACCTTATATGGTCTCCTCTTAACACCGTAGAGAATGCATGGTTTTCTGTACACGGAAAATATACAGCTTGTAGTTTTTAAACCCTGAATGCAAGTGTGACAGCAGGTTAGGTTCAAAATTGTTCGGGAATTAGAAACGTTTTTAAAACCTAATTGTATCTCTCCTTCGAGTATAAAACAGGACGGAAACGTAAATTTCCACCCAATAAGTAAAAGAATGAATATATATTTGCATGTTTTCCATGAAATATAATTGAATTTTCAAAAGCATCGAAAGTCAATGAGAAAATGGCATACTAATTAAGTAGTCTTTTTTTGCAGAGTATCGATCTTGCATGCAGCCCAAAATAAGTTATTTCAGAAGCGACACCCTAAGGTAACTGGCTTGTTCATATTTCCAACGTGCACCTAATGAATTTCCTTCTTGTTCAGGGATTTGCAATATGCTTGGTGGAAATGTTGGGTCACGGCAAAACGAGATCTTCTAGAAAAAGTTAATGGGCTAAATGGGTACCAATTACACCTTCTTGAGCGCACGTCCAAATATAAAGTAAGAGGCGTTGTAATTAGTAGGGACGGAATTGTTGACAAATTAACCTCGCTGTCAACGGATATAAAACATCTTTTAATGAGCCTGCACCTGCCATTCCGCGGGAACATATTCACACGGCCGGCCTCAACGGCAAATGTGTCGCCACGTATATCTTTCTTTTCGTGTGCAGACATTTTGGAGTGACGACTGCCATGGGAAATGCGGTGATTAAGCATAAAACAACTCGCCTGATTATAGTGCAAATGAAACTTGCCTCGCATATCTGGTCACGTTGGCCTGCCTGTTTAGCAGAATATCATGAAACATCAAGCTCGAAGACGACATTGCAGGTCAATTCTTCGTAGTCAGCCAAAGCATCAGTCGCAACAGCAGTCGCAACTGCTGTCACGGGTGACTTAAGTATACAACAATTACGTAAATGGGCACTGCACAATTAAGTTGGAAACGCCGTTTACCTAGAGGACAAATGCAGTGAAAGGATGAGAATTTTAGGCAGTCATTAGATGACGAACGCAGTGTAGGAGCCTGCTTTCCACGTCCAAATTTAAAATTAAGTTTCAGATTTTGATCTCTGCGTTTCTTTGCACACTTCGGCGTTTCTTTGTTGATCTTTAAATTGACAAAAAAACGCAACAGATTTTACGCAGACTTACATTGACGACAAAGACGTGGGGGGACTGGAATGGCCAGTTCTGGCCGACTCCGAAGTGAGGAACACTGGGGTCGATCCTGCAACCTGTTGGTTAGACATCAACAAATAAGATCGTCCTTTTTATTTCAGACAGAACCCGTCTAGACTTTATGCAAATTGTTCACGCTACAAAAACGCGCATTGGAGAAGGCATCACTTAACATGAGCCTGCAGAATTATTTACCCCAGTCGTGTTCACCTTATTTAGTTATCGTATTTTTGTAAGAAAACAGTAAAACCACTTAAATTTTATTCAGCATTTTTTTTATAGTGTTAATAATTCGTTGGGAGTTGTTACTCGCTCTTTTTTTCATGCACAGTGAGAAGCCCATTGTCTCCAATGCCTGTAGTATTTCGAACATTGCTGCGGATGTTCGACGCCATGAGGCGAATCGCTTGTTTTCATATTCCATTAGAATGTTATTTAGGCAGACTGGAGAAAGTATGAAGAAGTCCTTCGAAACCTGAGCGACTGACAGTCGGGCGCCTCATCAAGCTGGAGACAGCTGTATTTAGCAGATTGGAATTGTTGCTGCACAGACAAATCGCCAAGAATATGCCGGCTAGGAGTGAAAGCTGCGAATGGTGTCAGTGTGTTTTCCCTGGAAAATATTAAATCGGCACCAAATGCGGACGTTATAAATAAACGTAATTAAGTGATTTATAGTAGCGGAGGAAGATATAACAGCCAAATTAATATTGACGATGAAGAAAATAACGAAACGGAAAACTGTATGTGTCCTTTTTGTTGGTGTTTGCTTGTCCTAAACAATCAAAATTGATTTTATATCGATTTCCCGGACAAAATCACCGTACATTCGGTGTGCCTGTCACGAAAATTTGATATTGACTCGACATCGACTGGTGGTACCATGCTTTTGGGGATGAAGCCCTTTGTTTACCACCGCAACAATTATTTTACACACCTAGCCATTCTTTTGGAAAACCAGACGTGGTCTACACAGCCCGGCAATGCAAAGCATTGCCTCAAACTGTTCGTTTTCCAGCGACATATATGTTGCCTATTGCGCTACTAAGATTTCGAGACTAACGTGACAGCTGAGATTTTACCATCAGTCCCTTTATTCTCGACACCTTTTGAAAAATTCGACGTAGCGCAGTTTCGCTCAACAATTGGTCTGGAGACAAATTTATCAATTCCAGTAGTTTATTTATTTCCCTATATTCACGGCCCTAATTAAGTTCGCATTGTCGTCAAAATAATTAGTTTTACTGAAGGATCGAGTAAAGGACACGCATTTACTGGATAGCCGCTCTAACAGCTTGATCACTGCCTCACGACGGCACCAATATCAAAAATCTCTTTGACTGTATAAAGGTACCAAGTGAAGAGGACTACAAATTTGACTGTTGGAATCAACTGTCCTAAGCGTTTTAACCGCTGAACGGGGCGAGATTTTAAATGGAATTTGCTTAACAATGCCGCAGCGCACCCGAAAGTATCCCACAGTTTCACCACTCTTGGTATGCGAAGCAAAGATCATTTGCTCCTGTTGAATACTGCGGACGGGGAAAACCTCACTGATGATGGGGCGAAAACTGATTGCACTTCAGCAGCTCTTCTGTCTGTCTTTAGTAGGGAAAATAAATTCATTCCCTGTGAGCGGCTTCGAGCGCGCCATAATACACCAGACCTTTTAGTTCATCCATAAAATTTTTAATGGGGTCGCTTGGGATGTTGCAGTAACTCGCCGAGGAGTAGGAGAATCCACTCATTATGTGTTTCCATCCGTCCTTGGATGGCGGTATGCTGAAAGGATTACAGTGTTTTTTGAGAGCACTTTTTAGTTATCCCTAAAACAATTGCAGATCAGTCAGCCGCAGCTCCGATTGCTTCGATGTTATGATAAACAATAAGGTGATAACAAATGGTGTTCCTTGAATAAAAACACATGCTTTGATATTTTCTGGATGGATGGCGTAGGCACGTGCCCAGTGTGATAATAGTAATCTCCGAATGGGAGAGAATATGCATACCCCAGGTTCCTGTTTAAAAGAAGACCAAGACACCATCACTGGGACGATGGATTTGTTGGCCTTATCTTTCGAAGTAGAATTCGAGTTTATCCTCAGAGACTGTTAGATTGCAGCAACGTGTGAACATTTATATTGTTGTGTCGTGAGGGGAGGGGACTACGCTGGTCTGGTTTGTGCCGCCTGGTCCACAACGGTCCCCCGGCGTTGTGACGCCGTCGTAGAACGAGTCCTTTAACGCTTCCGGAATCAAATGATAAGAGTTCTGATCAACGGCTGCGCAAATACCGAATTGTCGTAGAAGAAAGAACGGCGGAGTGCACGCTATTAGTCAGCGAATCAGTTACTGAGTGTCTCGACCAAACAATATCTACCCCGCCAAAATGGAGACAGGAAGTAAAACGAATGAATCTAGTCCAAATGTCGTCAAAATGTAACCCGAAATTAATACCAACGAAATTGTGGTAAACAGCTTATAGGCGAAACAGTTAAGCGAACCGGAACACAGAGTGCTGAGCCATAAAGACAATTTTAACACAGCTGATGCCATGTCAGCCGACTTCACTGCCGAATTTGAGGCCATGTTAGTACGAAATAACGCCACCGAAGAGGCTAAACACACGGTGCGCCAAAGGGTCACGTCTCACCTGATGATGAACAGGCCCGCTAGCAATATGTCGCACGCACAAATAGAAGCAATGAAGAAATTTTAAATGGACAAACGCATTATAGTACTACCGGCAGACAAAGGAAGAGTAACCGTTGTGATGAACCGCGTTGATTACAACGAGAAAGCAGAAGGTCTTCTGGACGACCAACAGTCGCACAAGTCCGCACCCGCAACGCGGGCTTAATCAATGATTGACTGCACACTTAAGCCGACTCCGGCACAACAATGCAATCTTGCTTGATGAATGGCGCCAGACTAAACCAACCGACACAGCATTGGTTAGCTTCTATGGACTACCAAAAATCCACAATCCCAACTTTCCTCTGAGGCCAATCGTTTTCCTGAGAGGCAGCCGCACATACAATCAAGCCAAATGTAATTCACGAAAACTCAATTTTATCCGCGAGAACTCTGTTGTGTCAGTCACTTCGGCCACCCAATTCCTTGCCGACATTCGGGAAAAAACTATTCGACCCGAACAAATCATGGTATCCTTCGACGTGCTACGCAAACACCTCGAAGAAAAGTACGACGAAAAGGCAGGACACCTAAAAATCCAGAACCTAATGCAGCTCTTTGCATTCTGCCAACGAGCCTTTTTCTGCTTCGATGGCTGAACATACGAACAAATCAAAGGAACACCCATGGGTTGCCGACATCAAGCTTATTTGCGGAATTAGTCCTTCAAGAGCTCGAAAAGATTACTTTCAGTCACTACAAACCTGCGTTTTGGCGCCCCATACGTCGACGATACATAAGCCATTATTGAAAAGGACAGGCTGTCATGTTTTCAGAACCTGCTTAAGAGCATTCTTCCCGACATTCATTTTACAAGAGAATACGAGGAAGTGGAGAAATTATTCTTCTTCGACGTGCTCGTCACGCTCACTTCCGATGGTAAACACAGCACTACAGAGTACAGAAGAGCAACCAATACGACCCACGTCCTCAGCTATCATAGCAACCACCCATTGGTTCACAAACGTGGCTGTGTGAGGGAGCTTTTCTACCGGGTAAAAACACACTGTAGTGGGCCAAGAAGGAAGGATGCTAGAACTACGGCATCTAAAGGACCAACTGACAAGTAACCGTTTCTCGAATAGTTTCATCAAGCGCTGCATACGCACACACCCATTACGGACAAACGGAAGAGACATATCAAGAACTTGGCATTCCCTGTCGCACATATAGAATGTGTCCGACGCCAGAGAGCGCATTGTGTCTGAGTTAGGCGTGGATATCGCTCATCATCCGGGGGCTACAATGCGTAGCCGAATCATGAAAGTGAAGGATCTGCCGGAGGAAGGTGAGTATTTGGGTGCATTCTATCAAATCCCGTGTCATAGCTGTCCTTGTCACTATACAGGGTAGACAGGACGACGTCTCAGCTCACGAATACGTGAGCACAAACGGACCGTTCGGAGAGGCAACTCACTACCTCAAGTCGCAACCGAGACGCTGGAGGAAGGCCATGAGTTCGACCTTGCCAACACACGGATATTATTGCGAGCTGGCAACAAGACGGGGCGAGAACTGTTGGAGACGTTAGTGTCGGACTTCCACTCTATAAATTGGCACGTTGATTTGCCAAAGTTTTATCACGCATTCCGTCCCCGCAGCAAGGTTGCGCAGCTCGCATCGCCGTGAAGTACAAACGCCGTCAACACGCCGGGGACCATTGGGGGCCAGGCAGCGCAAACCAGACCCCACCACATGGCACTACAATATAAATGTTCACTCGTAAATGCACTCTGGCAATCTATGATGATGAAATCCTGTCCGATTTTGAAAGCTACTGCCAATAAATCTACCGTCCCGTTGATCGCGCTTTCGCCTTCTTTTAAACAGGAACCTGGGATGAGCATATTCTCTTTCATTCGTGAGAATTTCGGGTGAGAAATTCGGGAGGCCAATAAATTATTCTTCCTCGACGTGCTGTGGAGCAAACGGTTGGAGTCGTCGATTGTGACGGTCGAACTGTCATGCTGAATGTTTGCATCTTATTATTGGCAGTTTGCATAAGTATTTCTACTCAGAGATTCGTCTGGACGAATCGCGGTCGTGACAGACAGGAAAATGTTCACATAACCGATTCGTTGGATGGCTTGTCATGCTGCTTACACACACTAAAATATCAATCCGAGCGCAAAATAATAATATATTAGACTCCGGTCTCACTAGTATAAATACCTTTCCCGAGAGGCGTTGACAGGTTACAGATTCCGATCGCTCACGACAACATCGAAGTTTAAAGTCTGATGATGCATTTGCAAACGAAGTAATTGACTAATTGAAACTGGAGGATTACTCCGGACGTGAATGGCCGAACATGTTGCTGTAGCTGCGGGGAATGATGCTAGCTCTCTAGTCGCCACTAACTCGACGGACTAAGTCATACCTCCTAGACTGGCGAAAGCAGGATTATTGCTTGAAGGGACAACCGCTTGAGTCAAGGTCTGCCGAAGGGGTTCACTGACTCTCTGCTGATCAACGAACGCAATGGCCTCCCTCCGCCAATTCAGTGTTGCTACATTGCTTTCACAGTGGCATTTATCATGCTGGAGGGCGGGACGACTGACAGTTCCACAGGCAGTGAGCCAAGTTTATGAATTATTGTCATGCTAAAATCCACACTGGTCACAACATGTTGGCAATTAACGACTAACCAGTAATCAACGCATCAAATACCACTTTGCCTATGTGTATGGGAGCAGCCGACTGCGTGAGAGCTGCGTCATCTACATACTACACTCCTTTCCCGTTCAACATCCTTATCTGCGGCCACTTTTGGGATGGATTTAGTTTACAACCCAGGTTAATTAACCTATTGTTCTGGCATACGCATCTGCTATTACTTAATTTATTAGCACTGCTAAGGCATCTGCTTGAATAAAGTTATGCAGGCATCCTTATTTTCTGCTAACGGCGCACCCCATAATTTCCGATTGATGACACTTGAGTTCCATATTCCAAATTTTACTTTATAGTCAGTTATCACGCATACGAAGAGGGGGACACAGATGCGTACGTTAGTCTACTTCCACGGGCCGTGTGCATTCTTGCTTAGATGTGTCCACTCCGCATATCTACAGGGCGTCCGATTACACTTCCTTTCATTTAGGATGGCGTATAGTCATTGAAACCATGGCACAACAGAAACTAGCATATCAAGGAACGTCGAAGTAAACGCGACACACTAAAATCCGAGCTGCACTCCGAAAATACGCGTGACTTATGCTGTCTGGAACCTGCTGCGCCTATGGGGAAGTTTCTTACAAAACACAGTTCAAAAGCCAAATACTTACCAATAATAAAATTGAAATGATTGAAATCCAATCATATTTGCTGGCGTTAGTGAACACATGTTTCAGCCCAACGCTAAAAACCCTTGGCTAGACCTGGTCATTAATGATCAGTAATATACCGTCTGCCTAAAAGACAACAAAACCCATTATTGCAGTCTAACATAGGAGAATATGTGCTCAGAAGGTAAAGCATTATTTGCATAATTTCGCTAGTTTAATTAGTTGATCACAGAAGTGCAATATGTAAACGGATAAACAGACATTTGTCGCATCGATATAATCATATTTTTAGGGCACAACATTTTTAATAATGCTGATAATCACTGATGGCAGTCAGTGGATTGGGCACTTAGAAAGCCTCTCCTTAGAAACAAATAAAAGTCGTCTTCACTCATATTTAACAAATTTAGTATCTTGTGGTCGACCGGTTCATAGGAAATGTCAGGAATATTTGTACTTGGTGGAACCGGCTCCAGTGTGGACAGTCGAATCATATTTCGGGGCTTTTTATTGTTTTTCCAGTAAGTAATGTCCAGAGTTGCCTTTAGTGTTAAAACGTGGAGTCTCTGCCGAGCAATGATTCATTTTTTCATGCGTTCAGAAGGAATTCCTTTTTTTAAATCCTGAAATGATTGTATTAGAGTTGAAATTAAAATATAGATAAAGTTAGGAATCTAATTACAACATACATATTTAAACACGGAGAATATCCGTAAGCACTTTAATCAAGTAAGTTGTAAGTTTAACTTTGTCTGCTCCTTACCGATGTCACCATGATAACCTCGGTGTCTGGATTTGAAGAAAGGCAATACTGCCAGTAGCTTTCAGGTGATATGCCTCGTAAACATTTGCAGCTAAAAGGTAGATATAGGAGACGGAATATCATTTTGAACGTTGCCAATTTATTTTCTTTTAACATCCCTTTCTCAAATCCGTGGTGGTTTGCCCGTAGCACCAAGTATTCAGCAACATGTTCGATAATAATGTCATAGCCAGTTCGAGGACACTTAGGAATTCCTGGAAATAATACAGATCATCAAGTTATATGTGTTTATTAAAGTTACTAGCGGTAGGATAATCCAGAAACGATGCTAGAAACTGCACATTGTAGCATCAAACGCGAATTAACAAACATATGATGTAACTTTCAAGACAGTCGACTTACAAAAATTACGAGTGACTTTTTAACTGTTAGAAAATTTGCTGAAAACCTATACCACGAACATTCTTAGAATGATATTCGAAATGCATAAAGGTGGTTTAAAGTTTGTTTTCTATGACTTGGTGTGCTTCGTATATGCTATTGCATTTCTCAATGCTTTTTAAAAGTACCTGCGGAAATTGTATTTTACAAGGAATGTTCTCAAATATTGATTTCAAACCGAACTTAGCATGGCCTTTGACAGATTTAATTGCAAGCCGATGTCCTCTTCAGATATGGACTACTCTAGAATATTGTAATTGATCGCATAAAAATACGATAGTGTGCAAAATACTGATAGCAGAAATCAAAGTAGCTGTATATCACTTAAAAGTCCATAACAAAATCGTCTGCACTTAAATTATAAACAATTAATGAATAATTTTATTAAAGGCCCGTTGGTATCCTGCCATAGTATCATGAAACTGCCGATTACGGCAAGCCTACTTTTTATAAAAAAACAACATCAAATGGTGTGCAGAAAGAAAAGAAGCTAGATGAGTAATTTCATCCTTTCACATAACACGCCCAAGTACTCATATTATAAATAGTTCTTTTTTTCTACAATCAATATAATTTAGAAATGGATAACTCAGGGCTCATTGTTCAGGCGCCCAAAGTTGGGTTTTAAAATGCCTGTACAGAGATAGAAATTTAGTGGTTCGCAGATTGTTATATTATGGAAGGTTAATCGCTATAGGTTAAATCGTTCTTACACGAGGTGTGCGTCTTTGCATAACTAATCAGGTTTAAATGAAAAGCCATAATTCAATTTGCTTGCCTGGCAATCACAGAAGAAAAACCCAATGAACTGGTATTGCGGTTTTGATTTATGGCTCATAGTTTTCAACGGAAATCACTGAGTCTGAAACTTGAAAATAATCTCAATACTCAGGAGCGCATAATATGTGTGAGAATAAATTTAGCGGAATGAATCTCTGCTAGAACCTTCCAGATTTACTAGCCGTACATTCATTTTAACCCATCTGTGATAAACTGGGCGAACGCAGCGCAACTTGGACCTAAGACAGCAAGGGGAGGGCTCGAATACGGCCAATTCTCTAGGTTTCTGATCTGCGAAGCCTCACTGGGAGCAGAGAGTTCTATAAAATGTCTCCAAAACCCATTAGTTAATTAAGCTGTTAGCCATATAGTGTATTGCTCATGTATTTATTAGGAAATCCTGATTAAGCAGTAAGTTTGCGTTATCAGTTTTGTCCAATTTGAGATTTTGTAGTAGGCCTGATCGATTACTTGATTAATAAATGATCAAACTTACGGCTCCAATTAACGCCGCTTAGCTCAGTTCGCCCAAATCTTGGCAGCAAATAACCATGTCCCTTTATGTTGTGGGTTCGAATTTCTCCATAGTCATCGAGGTGTTACGATGACTTAAAATAAGGGCGCGTTTTTGTCGCTCATCAGTCACGTGCGGATTTTTGAAACTGTGCATTACTCCGCCTATTTCCCTTTGATATATTGACTTTCTACATTTCTTGTTTGTCTAAACTAAGATGATGGTGTCATCTCTACCGTACGCTAGCACCTTTTTAAGGAAATAATATTGCCAGGTTCACTGACGACTTCCTGGTTCAAATGAATGCACTCTCCATACATTATGTCGTATTTGTGAGCACTCTACGCTGACGATTTCACCTTTACATCCACAAAAACCTATGCATTGGAAAAACAGAGGCTTGGTTGCAAACGCGCCGCCTATCGTCAGCCAAGAACAAGTTGTCGATTCCAGGCCTCATGTGGACAAATTGTAGTTAACTCTTCAAGAACGTCCAGGGTGTGGAGCATATAAAGTAAAACAGTTAAACTGTGATGATTTGTCTTTAGGAGACGTGGTTAAATGTTGGCACTGATTTGCAGCTAGTTACTCTTCCGTACCTCTTTTGCTTTCTAATTTAAAGAAAATATATAATTTTAACTGATAAGTAGACGATGTTATTTTTGTCAACCAACATTGATGCAGCAACTGAAGGCACTTACAAACTTATTCTATGATTTGATATATATTATTGCTGTTAAATGCGAACCCATTTGTTAAGTTATTTCAAAGGTATTATAGTTTTTAGTAATTAAATTCCTTTATATTTTGAAAATGCCCTAGTCCGTTTTTTGACTTTATTTCACTAAAACTAGCCTTATTGTACTGATAGCATCGTATTCTATTGTGCGATTAAATTATTCGCGTCAGCCTACGTCCCATCAGAAGCTTAGGCATTGATGATCTTGTCTTCAACACTGGATATATATTCCTCTTCCTATGTAAAAGTCTTTGTACACAACAGTAGCTCCTCTACAAGTGAGGATGACGTGAGAACATTATGGATGTTTTCATCTCAAGAAAAACGAGTTTGCCATATTGAATCACCTGCTTAGTTGTCAGAAGTTCACTTATTCCTTCCCTATTTTTCTCCTTCCTCTGTGGGAGTTTGGAAGTATCTTAAGCGCCTCACTCGCCGTCCTAGCACACTGACACACATGGATACTGATTTAGACTATTGGAGTAAAACTCATACTTCTAGTGACAATCACTACTATCTTTCTTCAAACAACATTTACCGTTTACCATGCGCCATCCCACCCCTATCTGTGGCGACATTTGAGGAACACCTTAAAAGGCCGGCGGATCAACAGCTGTCAGACCGGATGTTGTGTCACTTTTGTAATTAAATCTGGATGATTCGAGAGAGCCCCTGTTGTGCCGACTGGCTTTCGCATTCTCACGTTCTAGCTTTTACTCTCTTTTCGATTGTTAACGAAAAGATTACATGGCTAACATGAAATAGTACAAGGTGTTCAAAATTGCGCACCATTTATGTTGCTTGCATATATTTTGCGGGCAATTTTGCGTTTACCATTGAGGATATTTTAATGATATGGCATGGTTATTCATACTTACGGAGCTAGCGCACTTGCTTGCCGTTTTGAAAATTCCCTGTTTCACTAGGTCGACAGCAATGATATAGGAAACACCAGCAGGAGAAGAGATGCGAAGCAAAACAGGAGAACAACAGCAAATCAGAAAACGATCAGAAAATAGAGACTGAATTAAGGTGTGTGAAGCGAATGCAAACGACGCATGCCATATATAATGATCACGAGTTTCAGCATGACGCATGTTCCGCTGTCAAACGTCTGATTGCTTCCCTATTACAGTCAGGAAGAACAGAATGGATACGGTAAAATTGTATGGGTGGAAAGGTGGCTGTCCATACTGACCATTGGCATTTTGATGTTTGATTTTCTGAAAATCCAATACCTTAATTTTGTAATTATACTCTCTTCGGTCTACCGAGCTATGTTGGAGAAAATGCATACTTCAGATTGCAAATTCTAATCTGTCCGGTTAAGTGACGTATGAGAAAGTATAAGTGACTAGCATATGGACACATAACATACACCTTCGTTTTGGGGGGAGGCATTTTGCCTTGCTCTCACTAATCACGTATCCGGCAACTTGTGCGCAATCTGAATTAGCCTTCAAAAACGTAGCGGTTAAATGATCATATTATCTGAAAAAAATAAAGTGAGAATATTTGCATTTATCACGTCGACTTATACTTACACGCCCAAACTTTGAAAAAGACGATAAGAAGCATACAGTGCGTGACCTAAATCATTAAGCATGTCAACATTTACTAGTGACTGCCTACCCGTCACAAACCGACACTATTTTATCAATTCAGTGTCTATGTTAATCAAGCAGAAGGTTGAACGAATTAAAAAATAAAAAACATGTTAAAGGCAGTGTTGCGTTTAGAAATACAGATTTGTAAGCAAAGCGTTATAGCCCGAAAACGTCCAAAAATTGCTGTAATTTAGAAACATTCGCTTTTATAAACGCATAGGATATATTCTTATATGCAAAGCGTAAACAATATGACATTACAAATTAAATACCGTTTAATAATAGCCTACTAGTGAGGTTTTTATGTAACCGTTCTTTAAGAATTAGTGTGATTTAGCCAGGAATATTCTTTTGGATTTCTTTTAATCGATGGGATAGCCACTATCTTTGTTACTCAGAAAATGTAGCGGGGTCCGTTGTTAACCGAAGTTTGTTAGTCTATTTGATTATTTTTTAAGGAAGATGACTACTAGTGTTAAATTTGGGACCGTCTGTTCCACTTAAGATATGGTTACAAACTGCACCCTATATGGTTTTTATGCAGACAACAGCAGATCGTTTCAATAGGATTAGTTACAATGCTGCTTTGAGAAGTCACATTTAAAAATCGAATTATTGTTAAAATCCGACTTCTGATACTTTCTATTACGTCGATTATTAAAGATCATATAAAAACTTGGGGATAAATAGGGAAGGGCGAAATATCATGGGCAAGCAACTGTATTTGAATTATTTCAGATTGCACACAGTTTCCAACATCACAAAGGTATGTTTAATAATTCGCAGTTTTGTGGAATTTTCATTTAATTTATATCATATGATTGAAGATACTTGTCATTTTTCAAGCACATATTACCGATTTGGATCCCAAAAAGGACATGACTAGTAGAAATTCAGGACCATTTATATTACTTGTTCTGCCCTATATAGTGCGCTACCTTTGATGTCAGCTACGACGACCGGAGAGTTGGCCTAATTTTCCTTTGCTTAGGTCGTTATTTTTTCACCTTTTTGAAGATAAAAAAATGCATTTTGTAAGAAGCTTTTCTCTGCCCCGAAAACCATATCCATTATGTCGATAGGTCTTAATTGTGCACCTTTTCCTTGCAAGAATATAAAACGGCTATTCCCCTTTGTGCAGACCCATACGAAGCATTGAACAAATATGCAATATACCTTTGAAACTATTTCATAACGGCTTTTTATCTCACTAAGCTATTAGAAAATATTATTAAGTCACACGAGCAATTATTGGATTTGCCAACCTTGGGCACAAAGTCCGCTAGGCTCGCTTCGTAGTGTCTGCTCAGCAATGAAAACTGCGCGGTTTATTTTTAGCAATTAAGCCCAACTTGAGTTAAAGCAACTTCAGATACTGGGACGGATGACATTAACAAGCCGAAGAAGCGATTGCTGGAACAAGGGTTGCATTCACCTGACGTTTCGGCTTCTCACTTGAACCCGTTATCAGAATCCATCCCAGAAACGTGTGACTCATGCACAGAAACTGACAGTATTTATCGCATGCATTCGCTATGCTACCACATAACTATGGTAATTAAAAGACCTCCACTTCATAAAGGATTGTTGTGCACTGGTGCGCTAATTGCTTGATGGCCTCCGTGCAAGTTATCAATTGCCGAAATCGCGCGTCTGTGAATAACTACAGGCTGGTAAGTCTTACGTCCATGTGTTGAAAAATCGTGGATCGTTAATAAACATCGTTAATAAGATCGTTAAATCATGGACCGTCAATCAAGATCGTTAATAAGATCTTTTATAAAGCAAAGCCTCTTTAATGCCCAATGCGGCTTTTGAAGTGGTAGGTCCTGTCTTACGAATGTGCTGTGTTAACTCGAGAGCAAAGTGGTGCACGCCATTTAAATCTAGTTAACAACTGCCTTCGACAGCTTGCCCCACAATGTTTCTTGCACAAACTGTACAACGATGGAATTTGTGGAGGCCTTCTTTTAGGGATCCAGAACATTTTTGCTTGAACGGTCCCAACAAGTGCAGGGCGGGCGTCAAAATCCTCATAGGTAAGCGCGGCGAGTGGCGTCCCGCAGGTCTCAATTCTAAGCCTTACGTTATTCCTCGTTTTCATAAATGACACATTAATCGCACACAGAGGATGAACAAAATGAGAAAATAGCAACCAGCTTCGACGGCTTTCATTTTGAGTACAAAAGAAACATACAATCTGCCTCTTTTGACCTCCAAAAAGCGAGATAAGTAATACAAATCACGCTTTTACTTTAATTAGCTATCCTTCCTGACATTGAGCTGGTAAAGTGCACAAATGAAAAAGGATTTACAATGCTTGTAAATCCGGTTCTGTAACGTGTAAAATACAACACCGGCAACTTTTGTTTTGCCTATGGCTTTTAGGAATCTTTTTCACATTTTTCACCTAAAGTTCATACTGCAAGATGTATTATGGGGCATGTAAAGTTGGATTAATTTGTTTTAGACGGATTCGATTCAAAGCGTTCCTTAACAGGAAGATGGTTTAAGGGCATGCGCATTCTACAGTTGGGCGCACAATGGATACTTGCTTTTGTTATTTGTGCGAACGCCTGTCTACATTTTCCCAAAGTTCACTTTGTAAGAGCACATTGTGCCGTGATAAGATTTACAAATAAATCTGTTTTGTTCACATATGTTTTTAATGTCAGGACAAGTATTACGGACGTAATTCACGTCAGGTCGGGCATAGCATCGTTCAAAAATGATAGTAAGGACATTTTGTAACGGCATTTTAGCAATTTTCTTCAACATAAACATCAAACATGTCTGAACTGCTAAATAGAGCATGCTTAGGGATATTAAAGGTTTATTTTGAAAAAAAAGTAAATCATAAGTAGACGAGTGATGTGAAGGACTAACGACGAAATTCAGAAACAACATTATTTAGATTCAGTTCTTCATTACGGTGACAGGGCCCTATGTGTCATTTTATCAGAAAAAGTATGCAGAGATGTAACATTTAAAGCCGTCGGACGCAGTTGATTTGCAATGAATTTCTCTTTTTCTCTCTCCCTCTCTCTCCCTCTGTGTATTGGCGCTTCGAATTTTCTTAGAACATAAATCTTAGTTTGAACAATTTACTTTTGTGTGGGCTGCTGTGCTCCGTAAATGCCCAGTAAATCATCACATGCCTAATTTAAAAACAGCGTTTTGGATTTTCGTTCACGAGTTATTGCAAATCGCTAAATTTACTGCAACCCAGGCGGGAATTTGCTCACTATCTCCTATTCAGCATATTTCCATGTATAGTTTATTGCTAATTAGGCAAAATACGACCACCTGCGACTAACTGGGGTTTTAGGTCAATTTCTGGTCCCGCGTTCACTAACGGTCATCCTTGCTGATGAACCCTAAACATAATAGTATTAGGTTTTGTGTCAGATTTCAAATAATTTGCCTTAACCCAAGTACGAAAAAGTTGACGCCCCGGTTGGATATGAACCAAGGACAGGAGGGTATGCTTTGGTACAGCAAACGCTCTAGCCGCCAGAGCTACGAGGCCCCGGTGAGGACTCGAGTTTAAACACGAATGAGTCAGGTTTCCCCATCCACTTTACTGCAACATCTGGAAACCACCAAATGGGATATAGTAAACTGACTGTCCAAGAAGGATTTCCTAAGTAATACATCTAAACCACCAGATGACTAGCAGGCTCAGGTAATTAATAGGTGTTGTGACAGATTTATAAATTTTTTCATTCATCAAAACTTTACACAAGAATAAATGCCTGCAATCTGGGGATAATCTAAAAGCAGAAAGCGAGGCCCCATGCAGCCGTGTAAACTTTTGGATGGAGGGGTATGCAACAATACATAACACAGACTGTAGTAGGAACAATATGTGAAGCGAACCCAATTCAATTCGTATGTATCGTTGAAGTGCCGCAAGTTTTTCTTCATTTGATCAAGTAGGTCAACCATTTGTTTTTATCATTATTTTGTCACTGCACCGTTCTCAATAATCGAGCATTTATGTGCATCAAATTTGACTTCGCTGGGGTAATAAGTCTTTATTTGGATTGCAGCATGTGTTCTGTAAATAGCGTTGCACGCCAGCACTTGTCAAATATGCACGGATTCTATGGAAGCGCCTAATGTTATGTGTAACGTGTGCTGAAAGAAAAATAGTGGGAATATATGTAAAATTTTGCGAATTGTGTATTACATTTAAGGTTTTCCTGCAAAAGTGGAAAAAAAACTAAATTGTTCCCCTTTTTATTTCTTTCGCTACAACCTTTTTTACTAGATTGTCGAATGGGAGATTCAGTCAACCAGATGCGCTTCCACGTTCTCTAGTGTGTTCTCAAGTATATTGGAAAATAATATTTTTCGCTGTGACATGTTGTGATTTACACGCGTAATGATATTCAAAATACCACAAAATACCACAAATAACGCATTAAACATTTGGCATGGGAGACCCCACCGGACGTCGTGCGTTTAAAGACATTTGGGTTAAGTTACCTGCCCAGCCCAGAAATGGTTTTCGCCAGTTTTTTATGGACTTACTTCATCCAACGACATAGGTTGGTATAGAATAAACAGGAAAAAAAAGGATGTTCACTAAGTAGTGTCCCAAATTTTTCCAAAGGCAGTAAAAGGCGTGCATTTATTAAGTGCGCAATTGCATGTATGCATTTTTGTGAATACAGTTAGTAAAAACAACAATGTGGGAAGAACACGTGTTCGCGGGGTTAGCGGCGGCGCCTTTCTTTACTTGAATTAACACATAAATTTTACTTTCTCAAAAATATATGTGTTTATTTTGCCAGGATACCATCAACCAGGAAAATGGCATATAAGTTATTATGTATATACTGCTAAAAAAATTCATTAGAAGTTATTCAAAATACTTGAAGAAAAAATCCCAAAATGGGGATTTTTAGACATACTAACAAAACACACAGGATGAGCGGATAAAGCGCCCTGAGTATATCTGAAGCGGTCTAATCGATGGGCTGGACAAAAGCCGTAAGGCACAATCATCATCAGATAATTCAAATGCAATTTACCCAACGTGTAAATACTGCTGCTCGCTGAAATACTGTGATCGCCATTTCCTGTATGCAAGTCAAGATAACAAAACCAGTAGTTCCCCCTCCGCTATGAACAGCAACAGATGCGACTAATAACATGCTGTAAAGATTCCACTTGTTACAAAAATGAGGTAAACCCAAAGTTACTCTAATGAATGTCGCTGTCCTGGGAGGCAGTCCTTCCTACAAGATTTATCCACGTTTCTTAACGAACTGGTGTTCTGAGGTCTGCGCGGGACTTGCCGAAAACATAAAAGTGAGCATGTAAACTGCTCACCCGCCTAGGGGACCGAATCGACTACAATCGGCAGGTGATTTTCAAATTTGCCGTAGAGTAAAACTCTTACCACTTTCGGACTGGTTCCCCAATAATCTGTCCCGTGGAGGCCACCACGGTGTTCAACTGTTTGTTAACTGGCTGCCTGCCATTAACTTTAATCAAGGCCAGCTAACTAAAATATCAGTATATTTTAGCGTTAATGGACAATGGAATATATTTGTGCAATTTCCTATGCTGATACATGTCCTAGACTCCAGTGACGCATCAGAGCGACTTTTCCCATTGAAATGATAGTAATTTACTCGCATGAGTTTTAATAGACAGATTTAGCCGGACTAAAAATTCCGTTTTATGTCCGATTTTAACCGTGGTGATAACCCCGCTAATATAAAGGTTATTTCAAAAAAATCAGAGGTTTTATCAATTCCTAAGTGTCAAATTAGCAGTTGTGGTTGATGTGGTGCCCTAATTTGCAGTAATAACGCAGATATGTATTCCTTCGTTTAAATGGGCTGAAACTCTTTTGCCGTTTGGAAAATTCTACCTGATATCACATAGATCACCACCGCGGAATGGTCATTTCCAGCTTTAGACATATGAAATACTACTTGTCGCGTATTGCAGCCTTTGCGCATACTTTATTCAGAAATCGAACGAGCAAAACACTAATAGTTTCACCAAAATATCACTATTTACATGGGCGCTATTCCGTGCATTCGCAATCGAAGAACGGAGTCTAAAAGCGCCAAAAACCAGTGGAAATTACATCAATATATAGAAAAAGGCATGTTCTTGCGTTTACGACAGAAAGTTATTATTATTTCTTAGGAACGTGAAAAAAACGGCAAAAAGTGTTACATTTTTACTTGGTTATGCCAAGCAAAAATGCAAAGTACATAGAGGTCTGTCAATGGATTGCAGTAATAAAGCGCTTCTTAAAGAGATAACTTATTGAAAAAGTCAACTTGTTGATCAAATATATATTAGTTGCTGACTTTCGTTGTGGACGGATCATGACATATTTTGCAATATTTCAAGTCCGATCTGAAGCTCAACGTAATCCAAAACGAACGAAAGGTGTAAATTTATTTAACAGAAGAAAGGTTCTCTTTAGAAATCAAAAATGGTAAGTTTACGATTACGCCTGTCAGTTCTATTTAAATTAATTAGGCACCTACTGGCATGTTACCTTATGAAAACGTTTGATACTTCGACGTCCCATCGGCGAGATCAAGCAAACTCCAGGTTCTCTTGTTGAACCTCATCTCATTTAATTCCGAATAGTCAAGAAAAACAAAACACTGAAAAAAACTGTTTTGGAATCTAACCTCGGAATGTAGGCAGTTGACAAACCGTCATATATGAAATCACTATACTTATTAAACGATATTTATATGTAACCTTCTCTTGAAAACTGTTATTAGACAAAATTGTATGTCTGCATTCATATGTACTACGTTTTTGTTATAAGAATACATTCTGAATATCTAAAAATGAAGTTTACTAGATTAGAACCATTTTAGACGTTTTCAGTGTATTGGCCTTTTCAAAATAAATCAATATTTCTAAACAACGCGACACTGCCCATAATATTTCTTATATATTTTTCTTTTTTTACACCTGTTCTTATTTAACAAAGTCATCTGACTCATGAGATGGCGTCGGTTTGCGAGAAATTGTCAAACATTTGTAAATTTCAACACATTTCATGAGTTATTTCACTAACTGTAAATAGCATGCAGTTTTCTTATTGATGTCTAATGCTCATAAATCTTTAAAAACAGTTCATCGAAAAAAATGCATAAAACTAATCGCACTTTTGCACATTCAGGAAAGAATTACGTTTTCTTTTAGATGTATTCTCAAAGAAAGATTATAAGTTGGCGTTTAAGAACTTTTCCAATTCCTGAATAATTTTTAACCGGACCTGCCATCACACATGAATTCGGGGTTTCCTAACTACAAGCCGTTTATTGCATGCATACAGAAAATCATACATTTTTCTACGGTATTAGTAGGAGACCGAATAATGGTCCATAAAAGCGTAGCAGTTAATTTGAGCCATATTGCAAACTTTACAGTCAAAATTAGTAAATGCAGCTATACGACGCTTTAGAAACGGAGACTTTACGTAATTAATAAATCTCACAATACAAAATAGCTTAAACCGAATTACACCCTTTCTTTTAATACAAACTTGAAAGAACACGCCATTTTCTACTGAATGGGTAAAGATGAATATTTTATGCATGTTCTTCCTGAAGGATAGTTGAATTTTAGAAATATCGAAGATCAATAAGAATAAAATATTCTCCTTAAGTAATACTGTTGAAGCGTGCAGTTTTGCATGCAGCCGCAAAGAGGTTCTTTCGAAAGCCGCGGTCGTGAGGTAACTTCATTATTACAGAGTTGTGGTGCAAGACGATCCGTTTTACAACCCTACTTAATTCATCTTGTAGAAACGATGACGCGTTGCGGAATTTCGTGATTTAGCCCACCTACTTTATATTATTCAGCAAACTTCTGCGCACCGTAACCTATATAATTGGTTATGCAAAACGATGCGTCAGAAGCCATACAGACATGCAATTATTCTTCGGGCAAATCTTTGGGAATGTGTGGTGTTAAAAGTAGTGGTAACTTGTTGTATAACATCCAATATCAGTAACTTGAATTATACAGTAGACACCCTGGGCCGCTCCAACACATGCACACACTAGGCCGACTGTGAGGTCCAAGTTATCCCGCCAGTTAGCTGCCTTTCAAGGCACAGCTTTCAACGCACCAGAATAGTTTCATGTTGGCAAAGTTGAATAATTCTTGTTGATTATTTGAAGAAAAAGATGGACTGTCCGGAACGTCAGCATTTAAATAAACCTGTTCCGGAGAAAACATCTTCTTCTTCAAAGAATAGTTTCAAGTGCATCAGAGTATTGATAGTGAGCAGGAAGCGCTGACTCGTCGATCTCACTCTCAGTTCCCGTTGAAAGCCCGCAGCCACTGTCCGAGCCGGTCAGTTGACAGGTGCGGGTAATAGGCACGGTTGATGACATATCTAGTGACCTCGTCTGCGCACGCCACATGCACGGCCTGACCCCCCCTCCCCCCACAAAAATCACAGCCACCGGAATTTCTCACAGGACGTGATTAAGGCAGTCTGGCCAAGACGGTTCACTATGCAAAAACAGCTGCGATATGCCAACTGCTGTAAAACATGTTGTGTTGGTTTCAAACTACGAAGTAGTTGAGCAAGTGCTATGTTATGTGGCAGGTTTGCAGGTCGACCCAGAAGGCTTGCACCCTCCAGCTAAAGTAAACTTTAAAAGGTTTGCTGAGTGTAGTCAGCTGATTCCAAATTGTTGACTTCAGTGTCAGGAACCTGCGGCAATAGTGAGCACACGGACTAGTCTGCGTAGATTAGTTGTCATGACGACATTTACATATCGTGGGTCATTATTTGCATATCGACTGTCGGGCCGACAACGGTACCCGAATCCATAGGACACAACATTGGGTGGATGATTGAGCAGCCTGTTTGACCGACAGTCTTGACCCGTCACATAATCTGAATAAGAGTTGTCCTAGGTTTCAACAGTGCTAGTTGACATTTTAACTGACAGGACAACATAAAAGTTATTTTTCAGTTATTTCTTGCTTGCGGGGTCAACTGGGCCACTGACTGACGGGGGAAATACGCTTTCTTTAGTTAAGCAGAAATTCTCTGTAAGGCGGTTATTAACTTATACCACTTATCTTGCCAATTCAAGAGATCTCTCCCACAAATACCGCGTTGGAATATTCTGAATATCAGTAAAGTGTATTCAACTGAAATTGATAAACGCGTGTTCCCTGGCCGTTATTAATCAAGAGACTGTGTTTTATTTAATGTTTATCTCTAATACCAGTTATGAGGTCGTAAACCAAAGGCATAAAAAAGCAGATTTCAGTAAATCACGAGAGAGCGTTGCCTTTATACCCAGAATCAAAAGAAACTTCAATAAGAGAAATGCGGTCTGCAGAAACGAAATATAGCAACCTTCGCCATGGTGGTGCCTATCTCAATGATGAGCGAACGTGTGGCATTTAATTATTAATCATACGATGCTCCAACAAACACTCCTACATACGGTGGAGCGCGATGTGAGGCTTGAATGCGACGTTCGAAGTCTCTATGCTTTCGAAACGTTCGATGAGTAAAATTCAGTCTTCACATTCCATCATTTAGGTCCTGGAACGTCCGCTTATCTCAGAGTGCAAGAAACGGTTGCACGTCGTCTCATCTTCTCCGGGTTCGCAAACAGAGGGTACTTCAGCCAGGTACTTTAGCGCTCTGTCACTCTCATAATGACATTGCGCCTGGGATTGCGTAAATAAATAATTATGTTTTAGTTATTTTACACAAATAAAACCTGTTCTGGCTTGCAGCGTGAGCTGTCCATGAACTGAACTTTTGTCCGATTATCCCAATCTCCGAGAGGAAGTTTATTCCGGATTAAGTTATTGCAGGTCATTTGAATATAGACTGCTGTTTGTATCGTTCACGCCCTACAGTGTATACGCTTGTTTCTTTTAGTAAACTGATTAAGCAAACTGAAATGGGTATAACTGGTCGAAACTTGACAACTACAAGACAGAATGTTCAGCTCGAGAACGTCAGGTGAGGGAAGATTGGAACGATCGGAGTATTTAAAGCAAAACGGAAAATCATTCTTTTTAGAAAATTGATTGTCTGGATGAGGTCATTCCCATGCTCTTCGGAATCAAAAAAATCGGCCATAGGTACTACTGACCCATTGCAAATCGATTTTGTAGGGTGAAAACATTATATCCTGTGGTACCCTACCGATAAAAAGTCTAGATAATTATAATTTTGTCTAAGCGTTGTTGAATTCATGGTAAACTAAACACGTTGGCGGTTCTATTCGCAATGTCCCACTCTCACTGACTGTACTACCTTGCCATGTGGGCAAACTTTCCCCTTCCCCTGGGGCTATCCAACTCTGGTTTTACTTCTAAACCGCCAAACCTCAGTCTTTATTTAATCATAGCACTGAGCCTGACAACAACCTTAACCCGTTTTTCACCTCCAACTCAATTTTAGTTGGCGTTTAGGAAATCGGAATTCGACAGTGTCTTTATGCAAGAAGAACGATCTAGTAATTTATTGCGTGTTTTTCGAATGCATTATAACTGTCTTTTCGTGATGTACGTTCTGTTCCTAAGCAACTAATGCTGAGGTCGCCAAGTATGATTCGGCTGACGATGATCTTTTTAAGGCCAGATGATGATTCTTCCTTTTATAACTTTATGCTGAGTGACACAGAAGATACTGCTACAGTGTTCCGGGAAGTTGCATTGTGTGTAAGCGAACATTTCTACTTACGAAAAATAATGTCACTACTTGCTTGGACGTTATGAAGGCTGCCGGTGTGCACTTGATTTGCTGGAAAGCGATTGTGCATTAGGCGTTTAAAATTTGTACTGAGAGCACCTAGCTGGTTTCATCCCAGTTCCAGTCGTTTTGGGCCAAAGTGTTCGGTATCGGTTCAGGAAGCCTATGCACAAACCTGCATCATAATTTTGGTAATTTTATGCGACTAGCTGGACCATATTTAAGCTTGTTCGTTTTCTTCAGCTTAGGCGGATTACCGATTTAGTCTCACGATGAAGGACGCAGACGAAATTACTTATGTTCTTGAACCGTCATCTAGTGCTTTCAACTGCGGATCAGCGGTCACAGGCAGAACTGCCTCTAAAGTATCAAATGACCTTGAAAGAAGTGTCGACTACTAGTTAAACCATAAAACCTAGGAAACGCCCGAGAATTAGTTAGTGTTCATGGAAAGTTGATGACGTAACTGTGTGTGGGCTAAAACGGTCCGGTGCCCATTACCCTCTCTCTCTCTACCACTGACTACCTTAGCTCTTACTCGTCTTAAGTCTCGCCTTTTTCACTCTTTCTACGTCGGTACCCCCCTCAACCCTCGCGTGTCGTTGGCAACATCCAGTTGCTTAGTAGGCATGTCGGTGTCACCTCACCCTCCAGACAGGCCAACTATCTGTTGTAACTCCTTCTTTTCGTACCTTCAATCATTATCGCATATCCCTGGTTCGTTCTATTCGATTACACGTTAATGGTCGCCTGACCCTTCTCCCATTTTTAATGGATGATTATTAAAAACTCTGTTCAGATTGGGGTTGGCCAGGATTTATTTCTAATGCTTCTGTGTTTCGGTATGTGCTAGCCCTGACGTCCTTGGGGACTACACCTAGCCTATTTCATGTCGGCCGGCTTCATCTGTCGTCATTTGTCCATCAGGCGCAGGCAGTTCTTAAAAACGTGCGTAGTTTAGATAACTGATTTGACTTAATTAACTGAAATTAGAGCAGACTTAGAAATCTTGCACTTTAATCTCAGCAGGTAAAAAATGTTCCAATTATTAAAGAGTATGCCATCGCAAACCTCCATGAATGAAATAGTGCATTGAGAAGAGGACGTAGGCAGCATAAGTTGCGCAAACGCGAAAGATGCCGATAACAATGAAAAATAAGGGCGAGGTAAATTTATGCGTGACAGCTTTGTCTATGCTGACGCGCTGATCCAAGCCGCTAATGTACGACCAGCCTGCCCGCCTTCGGCATATTCGTTAGGGTGTCACAGTTTTACGCAGATGTTGTCAACGGTGGCGTATTTTTCTTGCAGGGCTCACTACCTCTTTTTCATTATCCTGATCAGTTAATGCTCGGCAACTGGCGGAAAAGGTGTTTTAGGACATCTTTCCCGATGACTAGAAATGGACCAGCGTCTCACCGCTGTGAACGTTTTATTTAGAAAGAATGTTTGCTGGACAGATGCTTCCTCTTATCCTCCCCCCATGCAGAAATGCGTCGCACTGTGCATACTCATTTCTCTGCCCACCAGAGTTGCCTTTTCTGGCCAGCTGCCTAAGTAGTCATTTTTACAGACTACGTTGCCTGTACGTGTGTTGGCTCCTGCAAAAATCCAAACTTTTTCCAAAAAGCGTACGAAGATCCCGGGTGGTTTTTGTGAGAGACCCGATACAAGCTACGCCCGATAATGTAAAAATACGTCAGAACTCCAATTTAGCATGCATTCGGCTTGAACAAAAGTTTGGATTTTTGCTGGAGCCAACACAGGTACAGGAAGTGGCCTAACTCATGGAATGTCAGCCGAAATTATGAAATTCGTTCTCGTTTTTAAAAGATTAATTAAGTAGGGTTGTAAAACTAGTCAGCCTGCAACATAATTTTATAGTTTTTCAGTTTCCTCAGGATGCCAGTTTTCGAATGAATTTCCTTTGAGCTACATGAAAAAATAAACTCTTTAAAAATGACTACTTAGGTAGCATGATGTTTTCACATGGATTTTCAATACCCATAAAAGTTTAATTATATTTCATGGACAAAATGCATAAACATATTCATTCTTTGGCTAATTCGGTAGACGGTTACGTCAAAATCTATCCTTAAACTCGAAGGAAGGGTATAATTTGGTTTTTAAAGACTTTCCGATTCCTAAATAATTTTGAACCCGCTCTACCGATACCCATAGATTCAGGGTTTCCAAACTACAAACCGTATATTTTCCGCGTTCGGAAAACCACACATTTCTCTACGGTAATAAAGGGGGACTATTTGGGGTTCATAAACTTTAGCAGTGAATTTGATTCATATTGTTAACTGTTTAAGCCTCATTGGTAAATGCAGAGACGTTACGATTTATGACGGGCCATCTCATGATATTTTAAAGACAACAAAAAGAAACTTTTTATTACAGAATTATGTCCCTCCTTCGAGGAAACTATCAGTCGAAGACGCAAATTTAGACCGAATGAGCGGAGGAATAAATATTTTTATGCATACTTTCCATGAAATGTAATTGCACCTTTAGAAACATCGACAACCAATGAGAAAAGTCATGCTTAATACGTAGTAAGTTTCACAGAGTGGTGTTTTTGGAATGACGCCGATTGGAAGTTCATTCGAAAGCTGGTATCCTGCGATAACTGATATACAACAGAATTATGTCGCAGGCCGATTAGTTTTACAATTTTACTTTAATAATCTTTTCGCAACAATAACGCATTTAGGAATTTCGGCATACATTTCATAGATTAGGCCTCCTACTCTATAGGCGGGATGATACGGCAAATCGTCTTTGGATAATTCATTAACCTGGCCAATGCGATGTCTACAAGCATGTTATGGCATCATTTGCCTCGTGACATCATGTTTTAGTCCCTGACGTAATCTGGAAACCTACACAACATACAGGGTATGTAGTAAGAGAATTGGTCGTAAAGGACGAAATCGTGCTTCCTCGTCAAAGTTGACGAAGATCACTACATCAATTTGTCGGCAAGTTAACATCGGCAGTACTCTGACATATATGCTGGGTCTTAGATTCCCGCCAGTAGGCCTGTGGACTTCAAGGATGTGATATCAACTTAAACCACGCACAATAATTTCCTTTCGTCTTATTTCCTAAATAAGGGTGCTGTGAGGACTAGTTTATTCTATACACAGGGCAGGTTGCCGTAAGTTCGATCGACGACAAAATCTTTGTAAAATCGACGAAGGACTCTACACGGCCAGCCATAGGTTGGTTGGGGTGGTCTCCGGACAGCGTTATGGCGAACCCAGAAAAATCGCACCGTGTTGCTCTTATGGGCGCCAGGAGATATGTTTTTGAATGCTGGTATCCTGTTTATTACATGGTTTATTGGACCCCAGTCCATTAGCATGTGCAATGACCTTCCCCTTCCATCCTCGATACTGAGACTTCGCTTTGGCGGAGTGATCGACCACGCGGGGAGCGCACAGGTGAACACTTTACCCAACACCAGGGTCGGTGCGTCAAATGGTTGATCAATCATCTCACCAACATCCTACATACGTGATGAAATTGCAGCAATGAACCACGCGAATGCCGGCCATCAAACAGTCAGCACACCAATTCAACGATCCCTGCAGAAGGGGGGAGCCGTTAATGTTCAAAGGAAAGCGGTAGCATGGCGACTGCATCCTATAAATTCTGCTGACCCTTGTGCATGAACCACCCGTATCTGCATTTGTTTGTGACGATGGGTTCGAGCAGAAATCCGAAAGGTCAGGCTAAAAAATACGTCCCAGCTATCGTATCTCCTTCGTCAATGCTATTGATTGGCTGCAGTATGGTGGCATCATGGGGAATAAAACGGGGATAGTTGTTCATTATCCCCAAGAAGCGGCGTAGTTGATTGATGGCTGTTGGAACGGAGAATGTTGATGTGGCCAAAATGTTCTCTGAACTGGTTTTATCCCATCAGAATTCACTTCGTGACCCAGGAAGATTTGGCTGGGAACTCCAAACTCCCATTTAGCAACATTTATTACAACGCCGAAGGTGTCGAGCCGTTCGAAGAGTTGACGAAGATTAATATCTAGTTCGCATCGTCAGAGCTGGCCACTAGGAAATCACGAAAGGAGCGTAGAGGTAGTCGAGACCGCGCTGAACCTGATCAAAGAATCGCTGAAAGGTTTGGGTGGCATTTCTTAGTCCCAAGGGCATACAAGTGAATTTAAATAACCCAAAGGGAGTGGTCACTGCAGCTTTAGGGACATACCTGGCCTCGAATGGGATTTGGTGATAGGCACGAACAAGGTCAATCTTGGAGAATATCAGCTTACTATGCAGCGAAAGAGTGATGTCTTGGATGTGCGGGACGGGATATTGGTCTGGGGCCGTCAATGAGTTCAACGCCCAATAGTCACCACACGATCGCCAGCCGCCGCTCTTCTTTGGGACAAGATGGAGGGGTGATGCCGAGTTCAAGCATGTGTTCGAACTCTGCCTTGGCAATCTTCAAACGTTTCGGGGTAAGACGATGTGGTCGGCAAGATTTGGGAGGTCTGGTGGTGGAAATGTGGTTGGTGACTGTGTGTTTGATGTCCACTTCTCGAAATGGTGGGTTGGTCAGGCCGGGGAGCTGCCCGAAAAGTGAGCAGAAAGGACAGTCAGATACAGGCATAACAGTGAGAGGGTTGACGCAGGGGCTCACATCGGACGGACAACGGGCATGAAGGTTGGTGATGCAGTCGACGAGTCGGCGACTCCTCAAATCTACTAGAAGATTGAAGTGAGCTAGGACGTCGGCACCTATGAGGGCGACGAAAATGTCGGCAATAATGAAAACCAGTCGGACAATCCGACGAAGGCCCACATCAAGTGTGATAGAGCGCCGTGCAAAGGTGGGGATGCTGGAGTTGTTGGCAGTTATTAGACAAAAAGTGCTGCGGGTTTTGAGTTCGGCCGGAGTTGGTGGAAACACGTTAACCTCGGCACCAGAGTCGACAAGGAATTTGACGCTAACGATACGGTCCCAGCGAAACGGACGGTGAGTGTGAAGATTACCAACGCTTCCAGGTGCAGTGACCTCTACTGTCGGGTGGGATCGTCTCCCTAAGACCGTTAGAGATACATTAAAAGAGCCTGGCTGAAGACATTGTCGAGCTGCTCCTCCAAATTGCTGGTGATACCAGTAGGCGCTACTTGGACTTCGTGGACGGCAGGTGTGGGAAACGGAGGTAGTACGCCGACGTTGTGGTGTTCGTCGCGGGCCGTTAGTGGTAACTGCAGTGAGGTGTGCTTTCAGGCGCATTAATATCGCCTCGAGCCGATCCAAGCGTACGTTAGCTCCTTGAGAATTTGGTTTGATGAGTGACTTCTGGTCTTGGAACATCTCGCTGTAGGTCGCCAGAAGATTGTTGCTGTGAAGGAAATGTTTGCGGTATTCCAGTGTTCGGAAATTCGGGGTCACCAATTTGTGGCGGTCAAGGATGTGAGATCAACATAAACCACGCACAATAAGTTAGTTTCGTCTAATATCATAAATAAGGGAGCTTTGAGGACAAGTTTATTCCATACACAGGGCAGGTTGCCGTAAGTTGGCGGTTTGCTTGCGACAGAGATAAGCGTCCGTTCACGGAGAGTGTCGGTCGCGGTGTGTTGTTTACGCGGGAGGAGTGTCTGGGTCAGCAGGAGGGTTTACTGGCTTACTGTTTGTCGTGTGATTGGACAACTTAGGGGAGGAATAGGGGGCGCATGTTCAAAAGGCCTCAAGTCAGAGTGTTCAGCGAGCGTGAGGTGATTAAAGTTTGTGAGGTCAGCCGAGACTTACTGCAGTTGGATCGGAGGTGTCCCAGTGTTAGCCGGCGGGGGTGGCCGTGTGTCAACAGCTGTCACAGCCATCGTTCGACAAAACGCAGCCGGAGTAAAAAGGGGGACAGGACCGGCTGCTGTAGGCCTATTCACAATAAGAAGAATAGCGTCTTTGACCTTGGCTCTACACGACTTCGCGGACTGTGCCGGTTCTTAAAAAAATACCTCATGTGTAACAGTAAATTTTGTCAGCTTGGGATTCGCGGTGTTGTCTCTATTAATGTTTCATGTATTATTTTGAAATAAAGTGTCATGCTGAAGATAACGCACGAACGGTAGAAGACATCTGACCACCAAAGACGATCAACGGACTCTTATACGCATACAATGGTCCGCCGTGACTGCAAGAGTTGTTGACAAGAAGAACATGGTACGCAGGTGACCAGAGATTGCTGAATCGTCTGAAATCATGAGATAGTAATGGATAAAATAACAAAGCGTGGAATTGGCGTATAGGCGAATATGTGAGTAGAAAAGTAAGTTATTTGTTAAACGGGAGGTTGCAAGACGCAACAAAGATCACGAAATGAATATTGAAATATGTCGACGTGAGGAACGGACCCTCTGACAGAACTCAAATAGATGCCTTGCATCCGCATTTGCTATGACTCATAATTCTAAGCATTTTTCTACGGTGTGGATTTAATATATATATATATATATGGAAAGGTAATACTGACAAAGACAAGGGAGACTGGAATGGCCATTTCTGGATTATTAGCCGTCATCAGCCAGTCATACCCAACCCCAAGTGTGGATCACTTGAGATTCGAACCCGGGATCTTTGGTCATGGAGTTGAACGCTCTACCATTGAGCCACGGGCCCGTTGTCCTGTCGGTTGTGATCGGGAATATTGCTTATGATAGTGGGCGCTCACCGATCAGGTTACGGAACATGCTCGTTCCGTTGTGCCTTGGGGCTCATACTTAAACCCTCGCAGGCAGTCGCACAGCGACTAGTGATATATGTTGGAAAGGTAATACCGACAAAGACAAGGG
>CACRXP010000093.1:924073-997321 GCA_902702965.1 Spirometra erinaceieuropaei | reverse complement strand
CGGAAACCGCGGCTCACGGCAAATTCGAGTCGCTCTCCATTACGAACAATAAGTGGAGCTCGGCCGCGCCAAACGGCACATGGGCAGCCCTATGCAGGGGTGGCACTGCCTGCCCTCACGAGGGGAAGGGCCTAGAAAAGGTTGCCTAAACATTGCTGGGCACCACGCCGTCTGCAGGCTAGCCAGGGTCGCAGATGATTAAACATGGTCGAAAAATTCAAACTCGAAAACACAACAATACCAATAACAACAACAACAACAATACTCGCCCACCTCCTCATCATACCTCTTCTTCCTCTTCCTCTGCCTATTCTTCTTCCCCGTCATCTTCTTCTCCATCTCCTTCCCGTCGCCCCACTCGTTGTCCCTAGACTGGCAGGGTGAGTCCGCTCACTCTAGCAGCCTGGAATGTTTGTTCTCTTCTAGACAATCCGAGGAGCAATCGACGGAACGGAGGACAGCGCTAGTGGCCCGAAAACTGGCGCACTACAAGGTGGACACCGCCGCACTCAGCGAGACTCGTTTCTCCGAACAAGTCCAACTGAAGGAGGTGGGTGCCGGCTACACCTTCTTCTGTTAATTAATTTAACGGAAGAAAATGTATCTCTATGAAGACAAAATGGTATGTTTAGGATCACGCCTGTCATCTGTATGAAAATTTATTGGACACCGACCGGCCTCATGGCATGTCACCTTATAAAAGATTTTGTTCCTTCTACGTCCCAATAGGTGAAATTAAGCAAATTCCAGCTTCTCTTGTTGAAACCATTTACTTCATGTGCGCCAAAAATAACACCCCTCACTGAAAGTGTTTTGAAAGCTACACTAAGAATATAGGTAGATTCCAATCTGTCATATTAAATTTTAGACTACTTATTTAATTATATTTAGATGTAAACTTCACTAAAACAATATTACTATTCGTTATTTATATTTTTAATTTTTTTAAACTTGTACTTAATTAACATAGACAGTAAACTACTGAAATGGTGTCGGTTTGCGAGTGATTGACAATCACTCGTAAATTTCGACACCTTTCATGAGTTAGTTCACTAACTGTATATACGTAAATGAATGAATTGGAACGCAGGTAGCCCAAAAAAATATAATTTGAAATACAGTACGATCTTGGAGAATAAGACAAAACGTTATTCAGTAAATTTTCGACTAGAGTAAGTTTGAACAAGGCGAAGGCGACAAAGCATGCAGAATTTAATGACGTCATAAATTTCGAGACTTCTGATTCAGCTGCACACGGTCATTGCATGGTTATATTACAAGGCAAAACTGTTCAATCAATGATCGACCCGCACCCGCATACTAGACCCTGCTTCAGGCTACCTATCACGTTTTAGCTCTTTAGGTCGATCGTTGATTGAACAGTTTTGCCTTGTAATATAATCATGCAATGACCGTGTGCAGCTGAATGAGCGGTCTAGAAATTTATGACGTCATTAAATTCTGCATGCTTTGCCGCCTTCGCCTTGTTCAAATTTATCCCGGGTAAACACTGCTTCAATCTAGAGTAAGTTTGCAGAAAACAATTACAATTTTAAACTTGCTACAATATCAATACTCATTTGGTGTCTCAGCCAGTAAGCTGCCGCCGTATGGGTCAGTCCGTGTTGATCGGTTTTCGTCTCTTACACTTTTCTCTGAGATTATTGTACGCGGCATCTAACTCGATATGCCTGTTTATGGATGACTCATCGGAGTGCATGGCTTCAAGAAACCCTCGGCGTTATTAGGGAGTTCTTTCCCAATGAACGTAACTGATTTCAACATATACGCATAAATAAATGCATATATATGTGTATACTTATTGACGAGTTAACGGTGTAATGGTATGGAGCGTTAAAACACGCAATTTAACCCAAATACCTTTTAGTTCGCTACGTTAGGGAGAAAATCTACCTGTCTACACTTAAGAAAGTCCTCGCAACAGGCAACGACTAGCCCAAACCTATTAGCATGAGATTGATGATGGTGCCGACAACTATTCTTGTAATTTAGGGCACCATTTGACCTGATACATAAAGCAAGTGACGCATGCTGTCTTCTCGCAGACTAAGGTCATTATTCTGACCTATGATGGAGAGCGGTTTTGTCTGTCAGACAAGGTAAACTCCCATACACTGAGATGCCTGGCAACATGAGTACATACTTATGCCTCTCAAGACTAAACTGCACCTAACTCCACACGCGTTGGTGCCTCTGTCGGCGAGTTCACACGTTTACGGCAACGAGAAATTTATGTGGGCATTTCATCCGCTACAAATTCTTACATGCTGGCCAGGCTAGAATAATCGAAGTTTATGCCTTCCTTATACAAAATATCTTAAATGTATTTGTTACGCAGTCAAAACCGCACATTCGTTGTCTCCACGAATATCTTATATTGAGAGTTTTAATAAACAAACTAGTCAAGATCTGCCTTTGAAAGCACGGGAAACATGACGGTTTCACTGACATTTCCCATTCGATCTAAAACGCTGTGTAATTATGTACATAGGAAAAATGCAATTTAATTCCATACAACACGTGCTCGTTTTGTATGAGCAAATTAACTGATTGCGAATACGCCTTGCAACTCTATCTAAATTTATTATTCAATGACCCGCCCGAGAACCCGAGCCGGCGTGAAGCAATTGTTGCCTTAACGGTCCCGTACGAAATCGAGCGAATTCCTGCTTGTCCATTGGACCACATTTTAATTATGGCATACAACAAATCCTCGACAACATAATAAATGTTGTTGGCAGACAGCCTAAACGGACGTTACGCTTATGCTTAAACGATATTTTAATGTAAACTTCATTAAAAGACCATTTGCAGGTATTATTCTATTTTTTCTCATATGTACTCAGACTTTTTTTCATGAGCAGACTTCCTGCACATATCGTAATGAAGTTCGCACAATTACAACCACTTCGGTGTTTTCGGAAATGGCGACGGTATAGAGAGGGACACCACTTAACTGACGGTTGACTGTGGATGGGGTCATAAGTGGTTGTTTACCTGGGGATTTTTGCGTGGGGCAAAGGCCTACGAATAGAGAACAAGATAAAAGCACATATGTTGTTATCCACTGTCTGCCGTCGGTTAACTGGCATCCCTCTGCATACCATTGTCAAATTGTCTGTTTTCTGTTTGTTTGCAGTATCTACAACCTATCTGCTATGAATATTTAGGTTATATCCAGTGTAAGCGCTGAAAACAAATGACAAAATATTTTTTTGGTGAGTAGTAAATAGCGTTTTTAACTTTTGCATACCCACTGTATACCCGTCAGGAATCGGTGGAGAGACTAGAACAAGTTTAAATATTCTCCTTAGTGTCGGCCACGAATATGAAAGTAGGAGTAATTATTCCTGCCTAAACGCGTTTTCCAACAAATAATCGTCACCCGTTAATCAGTACTGCGTCGTGTCAATCTCCTCCTTGAATGTAAAAGTTTCTGTCCTTTCAAAACGCCTCAGAATTAGAATTCTCAATGAACACCTTTGTATTTAAGTCGTTTATCATTTATTACATGCAGCATGTCTACACTTCTTTTGATTTGGCCGTACATGCTCCTCAAAATGATACATGTTTAGTTGGTGGCGACCGCAGGAGACAAACCGCTGTTGAGTAAAATCAGATGCACTCGGATGAATCGTGCGTCAACCGTCATATCGAGTTGGACGCCGCGTACAAAAGTCTCAAGGAGAAATGGAAGACACGATTGCCAATAGGGATGAGAGCGGCCGCTCACAAGCGCAAACGCGAACGGCTATCGATTTTTTTGTGTGCGCTGCCAGATGTTAACTATTGCCGGCACATTTACTCTCAGTCTGCGTCTGACGACGACCTGGGGAGCGAGCGTCGAAAATCCACGCAATAAAGTGCCTTTGTCCAAAGAACGTCATTCCCTTTAACGTATATAAATATATTGCGAATAGAACCGAAGATGCGCGTCCCCGGACATAATTGAGAAGAAAAGGTGATCTCGGATGGTACCCACAAAGACAAGGGATACCGGAATGGTCATTTCTGGTTTATAAGCTGTCATCAGCCAGCCATTTCCAACCCCAACTGTGGATCACTTGAGATGCAACAGCGCAACAAACCGCTGTAGAGTAAAATCTGATGGATAGTGTGATCTTTTGCCTGACCGTCCGCTGATAACTTCTGGACTTGTCGCGCATGTTGCGAAGCGATGTGTAGTAGACTTATTGGTGATCAGGCATTCGATTTCAGTTATAAACTTGTCCCGCCGCTTGAGTTATATGGGCGTGTTGTACGCATACTAGTTTCTTTTAATGCAGTCTGCGATAAACTTTGTCAGTATTCTCGCCTCAATAAATCTGACTGTCTAATGTGTGCCTACAGTGCGTGACCTATCTCATGAAATGTTGGCTGAAATTCTGAAATGCGTTTACGATTAGGAAGGATTACTTGGTCGCGGTTGTGATATGAATTTTCTTAAAACATACTCTTCTAACATATTAGACTTAGCAAATGGTCGGCTTTAAAAAACATTTCTTCTTAATCTCCTGTAGAAAGCGTGTCTAGTAAAAAAAGACATCTTATGTAGCATGCATTTTTCCCATTGATTTTCGATGGTTTTGAAAATTTAAATATATCTTATAAAAACCACAAACAAAAATATGCTTTCTTTTAGTTAATCAATAGAAAATCACGTTTTCATTATATTTTATACTTAAGGAAGGAGTATAATTAGGTTTTAAAAAAGTTTCTAATTATGAGATTTCTTAATACCGCGATATGTCCATTCACATTGCATCATACCTGGTCGTTTACCACTTTTCCTGATGAAATGTACAACATGGGCCGCATCCATCGCAAAATTCTATGAACCATGTATAATAACTCTTTAATAAAAATTAAAAATATGCGATTTTCTTTACGCGAAACGCATGCACCTTGTAGAATTTAATCACAAAGCGCTAATGCAACGAATGAATAGGATTCACATTTTTTGGCAATTAGAAAACTTTTGTAAAACATAAATATACTCCTTACTTAGGGATAAACTATATAGAAGACGTAATTATATTTGAATGACTGAACTAAAGCATTTTGCGTTTGTGGTTTCTATAAAATATATTTGAATTTCCAAAACTATCGATAATCAATAGGAAAAATGCATGCTACTTAAGTAGTCATTTTTTTTACCGAGCACGCTTTCCACAGGAGATTGTGAAGACTTGCATTTTAAAGCCAATATCCTGCCAAGTCCGAAGTGTTATAATATTATGCCACAAGCTAAGCAGTATTACAACCGCGACCAAGTAATCCCTCCTAATCGAAAACGCATTTCAGATTTTCAGCCAACATCTTATGAGATAGGTCACGCAATGTATGTTATAGGTTAATCCAACCAAGATTTTATCTGAGATTTTATCTCTAAATGCAGTAAGGGCAACATACTAGGACATTAAGATTAAAAGAAATATCTTCAGTTTACATATTTATTGTGTTTTCTCATTAAATAATTCATTGACACAATAAATATAGTTGCTATTTGTTAGCAGTGTTTTAAATAAATATACAAAAAGGAAGCTGCCACCTTAACTCATGTTGAAACATAAATGTGTAAACCCGATGTAATGCTAAATAAACCCATGGATGTCGACAACTGACATCGCGTTTCGAAATTTCTGAAAATATGCTTTCGAAGATCCGCGGAAATGTTTGAACCATGCGCAAAACATCAAGTCCTATTATTTTATCGTCAAAAATGAGCTCAAATGCAACGTCGCCGACGACGTTTTTAGAAACAAAAATTATTGGTTCTGCAACTACGCCTGTCAAGTTTGCCGGCAAAGGCCAGAATGGATTTTCAGACTAAAAGTAGAACGGACGGACATAGATAGTTTAACGAACAGACAAAGATTTAATAATGAGGTAGTTCATTTTAGAAACCTCTTTATTAATATGAGTGAAATCGAAGAAAATCTGTCTTTTATTGTGCAATTATACACCTTCAAGGAAATGATTTTCTATCGCAAGGGAATTGCTTAAAATTCAGAGGTACATACACCTTTGTTCTTCTATGTTTAAGTGAACGGGCCTCATGAATTAACGATACATGCAATTAGTTGCTGAGTGTGTCTGGTTTTTCTGACAGATGCCCTTTGAAAGTAGGACCGGCGTATCCGTTTGTGGAATAAACTAAATGTACGTTGTGAAAATGCGATTCCCGGGTGGCATATCAAAAGAAGAGGAGGCGTAACCCGGGAAAGATGTATTTGAGGTCTGACGTTTCGGTTAGTCGTTTTTTCTAACCATCTTCAGAGACTGAGCAGTCGTGCACACAGCTTTCCTTTTATGGCGCACTTTGTTCAAAGCCTGGCCCATTAATGCCGCCTGTGTGGCTGCATCCGACCCACATGTCACCGTGACCTGAATCCCGCCCATCTTCGTCGGCCGCGGTGATAAATGGCGGCCCCGATTGTCCCGCGCCATGACTGTCCCCCGTCAAGAATGTCTGTAAAACCAGATAAGGAGGAGGTAAATTGATGTGGCGGTTGACAGAACAGTCGGTAGACATCCAGACTTCTTGCACCTGCCTTGCCGTATGATCATCTCCTCGGACCACAAGAACTCTTCAGAGCCAACGGCTATCCGCGAACATTCGTTGAACGGATCCGAAAGCAACCAAGGAAGCGGAATGAAGAACCTAGTCAGCCAAAATCGTGGCGGAGCATTCCATACATGAAAGGGGTCTCCGAAGCCGTAGCCAGATCCCTCGCGCCGCTCGGAATAGGCGTTGCCCAAAGGCCCAACTCAACAATCCGCCGGCAAGTGATGCGGCCAAAAGATCCGATCCCTAAACAGGAGATGTCGGCTGTTGTCTACCGACTTCAGTGCAGCTGCGGAATGTGTTACTACGTTGATGAAACCGGCCGACGGCTGCAAACGCGCATGCACGAGCATAAGTTGGCAGTGCGAAGGTTGGACCCGAAGTTCGAGGTAGCAACCCATGACGACCAAATGGGACACGTCTTCAAATTTGACCACATTGAAATTTTGGGCCATGGAGATGATCATACGGCAAGGCAGGTGCAAGAAGTCTGGATGTCTACCGACTGCTCTGTCAACCGCCACATCAATTTACCTCCCCCTTATCTGGTTTTAAAGACATTCTTGACGGGGAACAGTCACGGCGCGGGACAATCGGGGCCGCCATTTATCACCGCGGCCGACGGAGATGGGCGGGATTCAGGTCACGGTGACATGTGGGTCGGATGCAGCCACACAGGCGGCATTGATGGGCCAGGCTTTGAACAAAGTGCGCCATAAAAGGAAAGCTGTGTGCACGACTGCTCAGTCTCTGAAGATGGTTAGAAGAAACGACTAACCGAAACGTCAGACCTCAAATACACCTCTACCGGGGAACGCCTCCTCTTCTTTTAACTGTAAGTTCTTCGTAGATCGGATTGGCATGTATTGTTGAAATCGCCGAACCCGCGTAAAATTCTGCAAACCCTAAATCATGTGACTGATTGTGTTTTCATGTGTTTCACCAACGCAATATTAATAATTAAGAAGAATGAATTATCTTACACTGTTTGAAAAAATAAGATCGATCCGCGGAAATGTCACATTGCAAAGTATGTTTAATCTGTTTGACGAACTCGACACGAGAGTACGACATTCATGTGTGCGTCCAATTTCGGAAAAAACAAGACTGCATTTCCTGTTTCCAAATCCCTCGCGGTGGGCAGGTATTTCTATTGTCGTCAGCTTGCTTAGCAAATAATCGTTGAAGGGGATTCTGCGGCAATCCGCAAGTCGCCGCATTTGCATCTGCGACACCGCTTTAAGTCGCAGGGATAAAATTATACTTTACTTTTCACAAAAATAATCAAATCTGAATACACGTTTAACGGGTCATATACGTAAATCATAGTACTAGCCCAAATGCGATACATAATATAATGTTTTCGCTAGTCATGTATTAAGAATAAAATAGCTAGTGGTTTTTAAATGTCGGATGTTCTCATATGTTCTAGCTATGAAAAGCGAAACCCAAGCTGGAAGTAGACGACATGCGATGAAATAATCCCGAAACAAATGACGATTATACCTCAGTAGGCAAAGTCCGAAAATTATAGCTACTATATATTTTTCAAAAAAACTATGAATTTCATCAGCGACTAACGTTTAATTTTCAAAAAGAACAACTTTTTATTATCAGTATCAGTAAATAAACATATTACCAGCAAAATTAAACATGTGATAGAAACTGAACATAACAACTATCCCCGTTTTCCACATTATGCTAACAGCAACTAAGCACATGTGCGCAGTCCAGTGGTTTTACATAAATTTATACGGGGATTTCATTGGCAGCGCTTTGCTCGCCTGACAGAAACAGTGAATTTGTGAAGATCTACCGACGGGCAATGTTCAGTAATAGTTAGTGATCCATTTGCCTATCTTTGAATAACTTTTGACTGAACTTGATCGTCCAAAGACAACATGATAAGCATTTGCAAACCTCGTCCGTTTTATAAACTCGCCTTTAGGTATTATCTGTGATTTTGACGGGTTAAGAAAACAAATACCTACTTGCTGACAGTTCTTGAATGTTTCCTGGTTATTTTGTTGATCTAATACAAGGGAATGGTTAAATTTCGAAACGCCAACCGGAATTCCGGAATGTATTTTGATTTAGGAAAGACCAATTTAATAGAGTCAAAAAGCCAATAATGTTTCAGCATCAATCGATAATAATTCAGTCAGATAAATATATAGTCTTTCGAACGAACGTATTTCTGCCTGCATGCTGATACGTGTACTCTGTAAAAACTAACAAATTATTTAACGTAAATTTCTATAGTTTTGCAAATTTCCTTAAAAATTAATATTATTTCATAGAAGACATGCGTGAAATATCCGATACTTTTGCCATTCGCTAGAAAACGATGTTTGCGTCTGCTATCCCTATCTGACGCTCTGTCTGCGAGTGAATTTGCGTGGGAATCAGAAACATCAGGCTAGTGAGGCCTTGTTTCGACGATCGTGTGTCCTTCTCCGGATTCGTTATTAATCCATCATCGAACTGACTGCAGATGATGGCAGATAGGATATAATGGTAGTTATGCTAGACCTGGGCAGCATTACGGGGTTAACTGAAGCAAATCGACTACGAGTATTCTTTTTGCGGAAAAGAAAATAAATATATTATGCCTATCGCATTTGAAAAATGATAAATACGACAGGGTAAGGTGTGTAAAATTACATTTGGCAAGGCACAAATAGCATGTTGTTTAATCCCACGCAGTTCGATTTTGAATGTTAATTTTTATACTATGATCAGAACCTAGATTGTATTCATTGGGGCCATTTTTAAATAACATTGTTTTTCAAGATCTGTGAATATTCCCATGTTACAAGTAAAAAGTTAATTTGGCAAAGCCGTGTTTTCCGTAACTTTCATTTAGTCCAAAACTGTTACATAGAAGTTGAAATTATAGGCATTTATATGATTTCAAGTGATTAAGAGGCTATCAACGCTGATCATTTACAGGCCAGTTTCCGTTTACACGTCATTCGCATGCTGAGGCGTGTTGTGGCGTGGTGGGTGCGACAAGAGGCGAGGGGGAGGGACGACCTCGTTCGTAATTGATATTTGTATGTCGGATACCTTAAGCACACACCACTTCCATCAGGAGGTTGGGGCGTCGTGCAGTCATCATCTGCCCACGGAAGACAGACCGCGTGTGTCAACGTCCTCCGCTTGGCTAGCCGTATAGCGACAACCTCGACTGTAGCTAACTCCCGTTTGTGTAGGCCTTTCGAGAAGCTTACTGGTGTCCCGTAGACAACCTGAAAGGCTTCTTTGGCATCAACTCGGTGATTCGTATCGATAAGATGTGCGAAAATATAACTCCACATCGATTTTTGTTCGTCTCTGCCTAGACAGACCCGTATGTGTTGAGGTACTTTCTTTTCCAGGAGCCTCGTTGTACCAACGATATAGCCCATCCCGCAGGAGAATCCGAGTAAATACGAGTAAAAACACATCGATGGGGCCTGCAACGGGAGTCGGTCTTTACCTCCCAAACGTAGGACGGGAGAATTCGTGAAACATACACGTAAATTCGCTGCGGTGTATAAAGTAATGATCACTGTCTTCAGACGTCTTTCGATTAGGTCACTTTCTGTGTCCACTTGAAAAGGCAGTCTTATAAAAAAGTCTTGTTTGCAGTAGCCATGGTGGGCTTTGCAATGCACTCCCCTATATTTCGGCGGATAAATGTCTCTGGGTATCTGCTTTCGCGGAGTATATCCCGCATCTGCTGGAGTTCTTCGTCAACAGTCTCAGGAAAGCAGATAATTCGCACTCTAGCTGCCAATCTCTGGAGCAAATTGCGTTTAGTATTTAGGGGAACAAAACTGTGAAAATTAGTGTATTGTTCTGTTCAGGTTTTATTTCGGAATAACCTTCGTTGGACAGATCCATCCTCTTGTCTGTGCAGAAGAACATCGAGGAACGCGATCTCATTGTCTGCCTCAAACTCTGCAGAGAACGTTAGCGAGGGATGTCTATTAGCGCATTTTTAAATCAGGGCGTCTGCGTCGGTAATAAAGTCCGCCAGGCAGAAAATATCGTCCACGTACCGGCAGTAGAAGTTAAGGTCATTAATAATATCTTGTACACTTGTCATCTCGACTTTGCCCATGAAGACCTTGCAAGGAAGGAACCGAGTAGTACGCTCATCGCTACGCCGTCTATTCGCCTGTAGATTTGACCGTTGCAGAGAAACTGGACGTTTCGCGTGCAACGTGCTAGTAATTCTTTTAACATCTCCATCCGCATGCCTGCTGGGTAGTTCGTGCCGCGGATAACGCCATAAAAGTAGTTTATTGTTTCGGCCACGGGTGCATTGGTAAAAAGTGATGTCACGTCTAATGAAAGCATCCTCCTCCCATCAAAGTTAATATTGTAAGTTCAACAACTTGTACAACTAACAGGTGAAGATAAGCACACTTGGCTGCCCGGTATCCGGACTACCAGCTCAGCTAGTGCTACAGTGACTAGAAAATGTGGTTTTGCAAGCTCGTAACCCCAAAATGTGTCTCGGCTACGTCGAGGACACCTTTGACGTAATAAAGAACCAGAAAGTCGAGAGGCCACATCAGAGTAGGAATTCTGTCTTTCCGGCCATACAATTTACCCACGAAGAGGCAGTAGGAGACAGTCGGTCGTTTCTGGACGTAACAATACAAAGGCAGTGCAATGTAAGTCATGCAAGCTGCTACGATCGAAAAGAGTCAGATTTTGAAATCATCATCAATTATGAACGGAAGTATCTTACGACTTACATACAAAGCTGCGCGAGTTGCAAAAGCAGGCCTTTACTGGTTATTTTATCTTCATCATTGTAAATATGCCTTGATCTAGCGACATATTGCCTTGTAAAACCAACTTCTCTTTTCTATCATATGAATGAAGATACTTTTCCGTCTCCTGGTTTACCTGTGGACGCCTACTTTATTTATAGACACATACCACCGATTTGGATCCCCAAAGGTACATGTCTGATGTAGATTCAGATATGATTGATTTGACTTGTCCTGTCCGCTATGTTAGCGCTATGCTTGACGTCAAAAACGAAGACTGGATAGTTGGCACAGAAACCATTTGCATAGTTTGCTTATTTTTGCACGTTTCGAAGGAAAACAACTGCATTTTGTAAGAAGCGTTCCTGTGGCCCAAAACCAAGCTTTTTCCAATAGATGTACTTTAGGCATCTTTCCTTTGAAAGAATGTGCAATGGCTATTCGCTTTTGAACATACTGCTACGATGTATTTGAAGAATATCCAATATTCACTTATAAATACATCATAATGCCTTTTTATTTTTCAAACCTGGTAGAAAATAGAATTAGTTCACATGAACAATCCCTAGGTTTTCCAGTCTTGGGCACACAGACCGTTAAGCACGCTTCGTAGCATCTGCGCATTTAATGGCAACCGCGTTGATTTTTTAACGATTAAACATACCTTATTTGAAGATAAAGATAAGCTCTCGGGAACAGGTTTGTTTAAGTTCTGCCGTTTCAAAGAGCTGGGTCTGCTCTTCTTTGTCAATGCGTAAAATGCACTTAATCGAGCCAGCTTAACTAGCAGCACACGTTAAAGAAACGGGACATACTTTTGACCCCCAGAGGCCTACCCTCTTAGGCCGAGGTAACAAAAAATAGAACGGCTAACTCTCGAGGCGTGGTTCTCCTATGCCCACACTATCAACAGGCATTCGGACCTTCCTGCAGCTTACACAGTCCTATATTATCACAATCGTAGAGCTCAGGACCAAACAACCCCGTTGGATTTAAGAAGGTTGTACGGAGATAGCACGACGCTGACTTTACTCGGTGAGGAAGAACAAGAACCGCCAGACCGACCACCCGACTAAAGTCCAATCATCTCCCCCGAGGAAGTGGTGACTCACGAAACACACAGACAAAACGCCCGTCAACCATCTCCCGTGAGTCCGAGGCAGCGAGAGGCGGAAAAAAATTGATCAGCATGAGGCCGGCCAACACAACATGCCATTTTAAATTACTTTTCAGATCAATTAAGTGCATTTTAAACTTTGGCCCAAATTTCTGAAACGTCAGTACTTAAACAAACCTTTTCGGGATAGCTTATCTTCATCTTCAAAAAATCCACCCGGATATCTCAACTTTACCAATATAAGCAAGCCTTAACGTAAGGCACTTTAAGGTTCTGCGACGGATGACATTGATGACAGTCTGTAGAGGACACCGGATGGGATCATATACACTAGCGTTACCTGCGCCCTAATATCCTCATGACTTTTAATCCAGGACAGATGGATGCAAATTTCGAAAAATAAGTCGCATAATCTGTATGAATATTAATACGGGTAGTACTCTCATGAACGACAAAACCCAACCAAAGCGGCCTAATTGCGAGTCTGGATCTAATCATAGTAATGGTTACGATAAATGCTTAATTACTAAGCGACAACAGGGATGTTGAAAGTTTTCAGTCAGCAAACGAGCTGTGACGAAACGCACTCAAAAGGAAAATAACAGAGACCCTCAATGTCAATCTTTAATGCACAAAACAGTTGTGGATATCAAACGGTTTTCCCGGGCAGAAGTAACTTTCCAATGGAATATATAAGCATGGTGTCATCGGAATGGTGGACAGTTTTACCTTACTGTTATAGCATGTATAATTGTAAGGAAAAATTGTATAATTATTCATGGAAAGTTTGGGTGGTGCAGAGAAGGGCCCTCCCAGACAAAATCAGTTCTATTCCGACGCTGGCACCAGAAATTTAAGGGGCATTTCCTGCCATTCTTATAAACAGGTATGAAGTCTTTTCCTGCATATGCATATCAAGATTCATTGTTAGACTGCACTTTGATTTAACAGGATAAGACTTTCAGCTGTTTAACTTAGAGAACGAATGAAACAACTCTTTATTTCCAATATTAGTGCGAATCCCGTATCTTCATCTTTATCCAAAAGGTCAAAAGTAATTCTTCAGATGCATCCGTAGGCCAAGACGTCAGTAGTGTTGTTAGATAAATACACGTATGCCTCATAGACCGGCTATATTTGTCAAATTGCTTCCGTTGATCGACTTAATCTTATCCCGCACCTTCGAAAACTGAAACAGCAGCTGCTTGGACTTCATGAAATTTAAAAAGATTCTAAAGGATTTCACTGGCAACTAAATTCTCAACTGGGAAATAGCACTGCAACAGCGATGTAACGACGAATAAGTCATTAATTCGCAACCTTACGCATATGTAGATAGGACCCCATATTGCTCAAAGACACAAATGACAAACCTACTGAACTAATAATTCATTTTTTAACCAAGAATTAGCCTTTGTATATCCATTTAGAATATACTTTTTCACTAATGTTTTCTACGGTCAAATCTTTTAATAAGGTGATTTTACAATAGAATCTGAATATTTGTTGGTAGCAGGTTTTAAGATGTAGTAATTCTGAAAACTACGCAAATTTTACATTTTAAATGCTATCGTATTAGTGCAAAGATGTCCGGCACATAAACTGAGATGAGTTCCAAATGTGCGTTTCATACGTTGTCAGACACTTGATGAATATTTACGTCATGCAATTCCTAGCATCCTAGTGCATTTAAACGCGTAAAATATTTACATGCATTTGACGAATAGTGCAATTTGTCATCGTTGCCGTATCTCTTATGTGCATAACGTAGGACTTTCGAACAACCACAAGAGGCCACGTTTGTTGATTTTCGAAGGAGATGGGCAAGTGTGTTTGCATTTTGCTGCCGACACATGTTATTTAAATTTTAAGGTTTTTTGCCGCAATAGCGGATGCTAAATTCCTGTGTAATCTTTAATTTGACCGTGGTTGACCATAGCTCGTTCACAGTCTGCAGGATTTCTGCAGCCATATGGATCATCCAAGAATTTCGTTGAATTAGGTTACTTAGATTAGGATTTGTCGTTCATCAAATTTGTGTCCAGCGTTTATTTTGCAGACAACAGATGCCTCGTTTATTTGTATATTGTTGACAGTGCATGGAACTGATTGTAGGCATGGCTTGTGAGTACACGACATCACTCAGTGTCGCCTTTGGAATTTGGTTTTGATTCGGATCGGGATAGATTTGGTGGCTAAGAACCAAAGGGCACGTAAGCAATTGGAACTTCACCTTATACACGTCTATACTCTATTCCCTCCAGCATTTCGCACGACAATGGTCTGTGTCACGAAAAGGTCCCGTCGTCATGTTCAGGGAAATAGACTAAACAATCAATTGCATATGACGTAAATGACAGTGACTTCACGAAGCATTCTCTAACATAATACACCAACAATAGTCCTTGGTATGAAGAAAACTCTTTCCTGCTGATTACATAGAAGAGATTACCGTTTTCGCTTTTATATCTCCAGTGGACCTATCATTTTTTCAGATAGTATCGATTATTTCGACGCGGAAATTGAGGGCCTAGTTAGCCTCATTTGTCTGTGCAACCTTTTCCATTATGATACCATTTCCATCAACCGGCTTGCATGTCAACTCGTACACAGGCGCGCTGCCACATGCTGGCTGATGTACTCCTTTCCTGAACTGCGTGTGTGTCAGGAAGATGATATCGAATAAACCCAGGCCTGTGTTTATTGCTCGTGCGTGTGTTCCCCGTATGACGAAGTATAACAAAGTTTATTATTTCAGGATCAATTCCTTTATCAGCATTCAGTAGCTGATCGTTAATTGTTTCTATTTTTGCAATCCTCAGAAAGGGTACTGGAACGCTAAAGGTTATCTGGAGGCCTCTCACAAGATAACCTGCGGAAAAGGTTAGCAGGACTGCAAGCTGAAAATCACAATGCACTATTGAAGGTGCGAGGTTCAGGACATAGTTGATAAGAAGAAGAAGACGAAGAAGAAGAAGAAGAAGAAGAAGAAGAAGCAATCGCAAGGACTTAATTCACCGGACGTTTCAGTTTGTTATTTGAACACATTATCAGAGACAGTGGCAGATACAGGTGACAAATGCATAGGAAGCTGCAGTATTTATAGAATGCAGTTGTTATGCTTCCGCATATCTATAGTAATAAACCTTGCTCTTTTTCATTAAGAAATATTGTCCGCGTATGCTCTAATTGCTTGATGGCCGGCATGCAAGTTGTTGATTGCTGAAATCTCATCAGCCGTGCTGGATGATGGAGTGATGATTGCTCGGCCATCTGGCTCACCGGCTTGTGCACTCCCCAAATGGTCAATTACGGTGGCCAGCCAATGCCTTAGCGCGGAACCTGGAGGGGGTTTATATACGGAGCTCGATATGCCGCTGCCGGACTGATACATTGATTGGTAGACATATCATCTGAGGTAAACTATCAACCAATTATCGGGTTGCCCTGTTTCCGGCGTGTTCGATTTTACTAGCGTGTAGACAGGAGAATGAAACAATTTGTCGTCTTGCTACACAGTCTGCCAATGGTAGACTCGAACCTATTGTGCGTTTACTCCGATCTGTGTAGATAAAAGGGCAACTTGAGCAATAAACGACCCAAAACGCCCTTAATAAGTTAGTCGATCCGCAATTTCTTCACAGAGTTAAATATGCGATGTATAGGCCAGTGTACAAGGTCACATCCATCAACCGTAAATTACTGTGCATGTCGCTGCTAGCAACGGGAAAGGCAGCTGCGACGAGATAACGTAAACAAGTCTTGTGTACACTGAGGAACTCTGTTCAAACTCTGCCATAACCATGTCAAAAGATCGATCAGCTGCACGTATTTTAACCGCCAATCTAATCTCTCATTATCTCCTTATGTAGAATTCCACTACCCGCACTGCTACGCTCGCGAGAGAGATTTTAATACGAAATACGTAATCTACGGCCACTCAGGTAACAAAACAAACCACACGGTGAACTATCCCATACGTCAAAAATGTTTCTGAACTTGTCGAAAGACAATTGAAAAAGTACCAAATGCAGGTAAAACACCAGCCGGCAACTACCTTACGCGCACAGTTTGTGCACCTTAAGGACAGGGTCGGCTTACTCGAAAGAAATTGTGTCGTCTACTAAATCCCGTGTTCTAGTTATGATGCCGTTTATTGTGGAGGAACTTTGTTCAAACTCCGCCATTACCATGTCCAAACATCGATCAGCTGCACATATTTTAACCGCCAATCTGCTCTCTCATTCTCCCCATATATCGGTTTCCACTACCCGCACTGCCACGATCGCGGGGGCGATTCTAATACGAAATACGTAATCTGTTCTGCGACTCCGCACTTATTAGTTTGTGTCTCCTGTAAATACTCATGGGTTGAGACATCGCGAAGCTGGGGGTACCATTCGGAATCGCCAGTGTCCATGAGTCTGTTATTGAGGTATGAACTTGTATATGCAACAGGTTTTCTATTTGTACGACAGCAAACGTCCACTAACACTCCATTTATCAGATTGGCATTTCTCAATGTTTTACAAGTTTCCTAACACGACATGGCCACAAATTTTGGCCAGAACAACGCATTTTGGGACAAATATGAGCTCGTGTGCTAAATGGCATCCGAAAAGTTCATACTATTTTCTGCAAATCTGATTGAATTTTGAAAGTTTGAACACATTTTTTTGATAACGCACTCATCAATTATTGGAAACCCTCGCTCGGTTCAATTATGTAAAACTCTTTGGTCTCGGTGGTTTAAGAGCCGTCGATAGCAACGGAAAGATTAAGATACTGCCAATGATGCAGCCAAATTTGTTACAAGGTCCCAGCCGGAACCATGAGCTTAAGCACACTTTGTTACTAGCTATGGTTAATTTACGCAAACAGTTAAGTAAAGTGTATTTTTAAATTTTTCAAGACGTTTTTCTTTCGTACGTCTGGGAAAACATTATTTTTATTTTAGGTAAAATGACTTTTATGAGTAAGTGGTAAGCCTGGACAATGTCGTTGAACCTGATAGAATATATGACCAGTACTCTACAAAGGCCCTTGATCGACAACGGGCGGGTTAAGAATTGTCCAACTGATCACACCGCCACGATTCATATTTCCTTTTACTGTGATCTTGAATAATGCAGGCAAAATGCCCCATTTGTCCTCAAATGAATAGGTAAACCCCTGCAAACACATTTTTAAATTACTGCGGCATGATAACAAGTGTTCGCATATACAGTATGCCAACAATTTTCCGAATATAATACAATGCCAAATATATCCACGAATGTCATATTTAAGATGACAACTGACAACCGCTGGGTGTTTGGGTGTATTGTTTTTTGATCAGTCTAGCAGTACCAGTTTTTACGGATTTCCTTAACAGGCAGCTATTCCAGGCCCATTTGTAGGCCAATTTTGATCTTGGATTTTTGGTTTTTGGAGGTGTTTACCTCTTTGTGACCCATGCATACTTCGATTATCATGTCCATTTTTTCACACATGCTCTGGCTTGACAAATTAGTTTTGTAAAAGCATCGCTCAGCTGACGAATTTCACCAGTGTATTCATATAAACATAAAGCAATACTCCTATGAACGCAGCCCTGACCAGCAAAATATCCTGCCGATTTTTTGGACATATCTTAAAGGAAATTACCCCCTCCTATCGACAAATGAGTAAAATGACTTCTCTTTTTCAGATTTAAATGCAGCGACATTGCTTGGACAAATTAAATATCAAACAGATAGCGCTCAGTCTGACGCTGCCACTGATAAATATGCATATATATTTAATGGTAGGAGGCGGTAACCGATCGTTCATGCGGAACTCACTCGTTACGTTGTGACTTACGGGCTCTTTTCGAGCCCAGCCAGCATCATCACAGCAGCGCATGATATAGGCAGAATGTCCTTACCGACAAAGACAGGGGAGACTGGAACGGCTATTTCTGGCTTATTATCCCTCGTCAGCCAGTCATGCTCAACCCCGAAGTGTGTAAAAGCCGAGGCTCAAACGCACGAACTGTAAGTTAGAAGCCCGCGCCTCTTACCACTCTTCCGATCGAAAACCGACAGGGCAAAGTGCTCGTGGCCCAGTGGTTATAGGCGTGGACTTCTAACAAACGGGCCGTGAGTTCGGACCTCGTTTGTACTACACTTCGGATTTGGGTTTGGCTGGCTGAAGACGGCTAATAAGCAAGAAGTGGCCGTTCCAGTCTCTCTTATCTTAATCAGCAATAGCAAAATGCCGTTATCATGCGCCGCTGTGCGGCTGCTGGTTAGGCTCGATAGAGAACCCATAAGGCACAACGGAACGAGTGATTTCCGTTTCAACGATCGGTGAGAGCCCTCCACCGTCGTATATTCCCGATTAAAACCGACTGGACAACGGGCTCGTGGCCCGGTGGTTAAAGACGTGGAGTTCTAACTAACAGATCGCGAGTCCGAGCCTCGGTTGTTCCAGACTTCAGGGTTTGGCATGACTGGCTGACGACAGCTTATAAGCCAGAACTGGTCATTACAGTCTCTGTTGCCTTTGTCGGTAATAGCATACTGCCTATATGATGCGACGCCGTGCGGCTGCCGGTCGGGTTCGAGAGGGAGAGCCCGTAAGGCACAAAAGAACGAGTGAGTTCCGTAAGAACAATCGGCGAGTGCTCTATTCCATCATATATTAATATGTCCGGTGACGTGTGGCTTTGTTTATATCAGATATATGTATATTTATACAATGTCATTACAAACAAAGACAACGGAGAATGGAATATATATTTCTGGCTTATTACTGGTCATCGGTCAGTCATACCCAACCCCGAAGGGTGAAACGTTTTGTCTTGGAATCGCGAGAACTTAAATAAAGCCACAATTATTTTCATAAACATAGCTCTGTGGCCAAATGCCGGTGGCGTGAAATTATGATCGGCGAAATATATGAAACTATGATTGCGCGCGCTACAATTTATAGCTTAAGTTACGGCAATTACTTAATACATGATTTCAGGTCTGTTACCAGGTTTTCCACTAGGTAAAAGCTAATTTAGGTTAAATTCCGATTTTAAATTATACTACGTTATAATTATGCTGAGAACTTCTGGATTTTCTTATTTTTGAAGAAAAGATTAGTGGTCTTGTGTTACATACGCTCACATGTTTGAACAAGCTTCAGGCTTGAATTGGCAATTGATTAAAACACATTATATTTTATCAGGTATTTACAGGCTTCCTTACATTTAACTTCTTACGTACTAAAAAGCTGCATTGTAAAATATGGAAGAGGAATTTTGTCCTACAATATGTCTTCTTGGAGAAACGATGTCAAGAACTGCATTGAAAAAGTGCGTCCTCTGACAAGTCGGTGCACATGCAGCTTAGTTGTCATTCAAACATAAATGCACTAATCGGATTTATCTCAAAATTAATAAAACTCGACGGCCTAAGGACAGGTGCTAGTCTATCATCGCATGATTTGGAAGAAAATACCTATTGCGCCGTTGGCCTTTTATCTAATGTTCGAGTTGAGCGGTATGCCGCGAGTTAATGCGCCTTTAACTCAGATTTTAAATTTAAAAACTTGTTCCAACTGATAGGATGTTTTGTTTTCCAGGGACCTGCGTTTATGCATCTTCAGGCGTGTTAACATTTATGCGATAACGTTGTCATGCCTTTCATTTCTAGCGATAATTGCCCAAATGACGCTCGCTTTGCTTTCTGGTTCATACACATTACGGTCGTTCAGATACAATCCGTGTACACAGTTTGTACCACATTTGTATCTATTAAAGTGTCAATAATAAAATTAAAACGATAACCACTATTTTAAAATGATCACTGTCCGCGTTTACATGCATTTCCGTGCTTCGTATTTGATGTTGTCTTGCTGTTCAAAATTCATCTGTTTCCAACCAACAGCATTAGAACATTCCCAATCCCAACAACGATATAGCTGCAATAAATATCGTTCAAAGAGAAAATTCGCCAACACCTTTCATTTTTTGTTAAGCAAGCTTTCTACGATTGCAATGCCTTCCTTCTACACTGAATTTGGGAAAAGAAAATGTAGCCTTGTGTTTACTAAGAGAGGACGTACTTGGGGGTGCCAAACGTACTTGTCCAATTCAGCGAACAAATACAATGTGCTATGCAACGCCACATTTCCGAATGTTGAACTCAGGTTCTTAAAAATTGTAAGTTGTGGTCGCTTTCAAATGTAAAATTCAATTCTTTACCACATATTGTACATTAAATCTGTATAAACTAATCATTGTAGACAATCTTTTTTTTACAACCGTTATCACAAAAAGAAAAAGGATTAATGCAGACCCGATTTAGTTTAGGACTAGTTCATTCAGCGCATAAACTTAGCTTTTAAACATCAGCCTAATTCATTTGTGAGACAGCGTGGTGGCAGTGCTTGGGAAATGATATATATAAAATGATATTACACACTTTTTGTCGATTTACAAATAATTGCAAATCACGTCAAAGTTCGCGAAATGTTCCTTATCCGCGTTGCAATGTTTTTTGTTTGCTTTGTGGAAAACTGCTGTCATAGAACACCTAGGGTTATGACACGTCAATATTTTATATTTTTGTGTTTTTAGCCACAAACTGGCAAATTGCGTTTCCGGGAAAAACGCCTTGGCTTTAATTCGACATCGTTCGGCTTTTCATATAATGACGTCTTTGGTCACGTTCGTTTTGAGCTGAGTCACGAAGACAAGGTGACTGGCGGTGATGTCGTTCGCACGCTGCATGTAATGCCGCACATCTTTGAAAGGATACACCTTGATTTCTTTAACATTCTTTTCATAAAAAACAATCCAAGGTTATATAACGCGATTAACCAAGCTCATGCATTTATGCGTCGTCGAGATGTACACTGGGTGCTCCCTTTTTGCACATACGACTAAAACCATGTATGTCGGCAATTAAATCATCAACAAATATATCTCATGGTGCGTTGCTTATACTATAAGTTTGTTTGAATAATTGCACGCGTTCGAAAAACTGACATTGTGCTGGTATACATGCTCTGCAGATGTGACTTGCTGCATAGATTAAAAGGAACTGCGAGTTAAGATCAAATGAGAAGGGATGGGATGCCTAAATAATTTACCAAACATGGTAGATAAAGGCTCATGTTTTTTAAAATGAGAAAGAATGTAGGAGATGGCAATACGGACATCAATCTCCGTGTATGGGTCTGCAGTCGGCAATGAACCACACTTCACTCAATCTAAATAAATTGATGTAGACACCTAGAAGAGGTCTGCCACAGCAGTACTCTTAATTTCATAAGGAGAAACGCACTTCGGATCACTGCACGTTTGACGCCTCCTGCATCATAGTCTGCATTCTGTACTTACGCATCGCGTTCTATTCGAACGTCGACCAACTGCATGTATACCCCGGTCCCGAAATGCGCAAGTGGCACAATCCCATTAGACTACTTTCAGCTAAATCAGCAAGTTTTACAGCTTCTTCATGTTTCGGGACACAAACCGAACTCTACAGTTTACATGATGGACACAAGTGCATATCATGTGGCAGATTCCTCCGCACGGATCGACGGGTTTTATGACCAGTTGCATGCAAAGGATAAGCAGTTAACAAAAAAACCGTAGATTATCTTTCGATGCGCATACAGTCGTACATGGCCTGATTATTTGTAGTTTAGACTTGCCGATATATTAAATGACAGTGGGTTATCTGATCCTTTACCAGTTCGCTGTCAGCTTATTGCCTTTAAGTAACCTACACGGCACCAAACAGGACGTCTTAATTTAACTAGGTACTTTATAACTTAGTGAATTTAGATGGTAGCCGTGTATGAAACAGAAAATTGGTTTAGCACAAATATCATGTTTAAGGTAAATGCATAATGTGAAAACACATAAGCATTTTAGACCACTTTCCCCACGATAATTTCTATCAAATCTTTCGAAACTACTCCTCATAAGGGCGACACACATGTATTTGTCATGCTATAAATTAAAATATTGGATTTTTTTCTGTTCACTTCTTAAGTGTACCTTTGTTGGACTTGCTTAATCTAGAATCCCTAACGGATACGATACATAGCAAAAGCGAGTACAAGCATTTGACAGATAGCGTCGGGTAAGATGCGAGTATCGTCTAGAACATGTCTGCAGCAAAACTGAATTTCAAGCATCTATTATCTGTTACAGCGTCTTAAATCTATGTTATATAATGTACTAACAAAAATTGTAGGTGAATATCAGAAGCACTTTGCGAATTTGCAATAAAAACTTCCTTTATTCTTCGACGCTTGTGCCTTCCCCTCACATGTATCTTCACGGATGCAGTCAGATAACTGCCATGATTCACACCGTTGCAACCCTACTTGCGGAATGCGATTATTGCGGCCGTACATGCCTATCAACGGTGTCGGCAACGACACATTTATCATGCATATTCGTAAATGATTATGTATCTACTAAATCCTCGACATCCCAGTGGTTTATTGCTAGATATTCATTAGCTGGGTTAATTTATTTGGCTACTTTGTACAGCGGAAGTGTAAGTAGATGTCGCGTTGGCTCGCGCCCTTCCCGCGTGGCTAAGCACTCAGCCAAGGTGAAGTCTAGGCACACAATATGAGGCCGGAAGTCGATCGAACATTTCAATAGAATGAAGCCAAGGAACCCTAATTCGAGCAGGCGTCACCTAGTAAGTGTGGTCCTAGCATTATCTATCGTTAACCATAATAATCGAATATTCCCGTATGCCGTAATGACGGTCATTCAACTCACGGCACAGAAATGTCTACATTAGTGGTGTGGATTTTTCCATCAAATATCCGTGCCTGAATAAATTCAATAATCTTCGTAGAAAGCTCGTAAAAATACGCTCTTTCTTACTCGTTTGGAAGCAGAATACCTATTCACAAGATGTTTTATTCAGTGGCATATGCAGATTTTAAAAATTTTAACTCACGCATACCAGCACCTTCGCATATGACCTTTTATAAGTGTCCATTAATAAATATACTTCACTCTCCGTCTTACCGGGAAACTGCATATCCTCTATCAAGGATCTTCTAAGGGCCATATAGAGTTAATGATTTTCCATACGTGGGCAGCATGCAACGCCTGTCTTTTGTGTCCTAAACAGGCCTGCAAAACATATCATTTGGGATTTTGGAAAATTATTTTTAAACTGAAAGATTTTCCTATCTTAAAAACTATTATTTGGAGACGACGTGATTTACCACCAAAAGTGTGCAAAAACGCACTTAAGTAAATGCAGACATCGAATATTATTCCGCAAATACATGTAAATTTAGCTCCTCCATTTCAGGAAGTGCGGTTTTTGTAGGCGACCAAAAAGTGCATTCAAAATGCCGGATTCCTGGCATAACAAAAGTATCTTGGAATACTGCCGCATGCTGATACATACTGCAGACCAACGGGAATAACCCGGACTAATCTGACACGCTTTTAGCTGGTCCGGCTGACAATCAATAAAATTGATGACTGGGAGCATTACTTTTGTGACGATGATAAAGCATATTTTGTAATTTGACCGTTTCAGTGAAAGAGCTACCCCGCTCAAGCGACCCATTACAGCCCCAGTTCAGAAGCTGTGGTGGCCTCAGGGTCAAGTTAGCGGCTAGCCGGTGTGGAGAGTGCGATTTTCGTGTCATAGCTTGGTATTTAAAATATGTTAAACGAATCATGTCCAGTATGCCCATACCTTCTCCGCTTGAAGTATGGAAACTCTGCGGCAGGCCTAGTTGAAAATTGTTCCAAAATGGCAAAATTGCCGATACAAGCGCAGATGCGAGTTTCAGGAACTAGTTGATCAGAAGAAGAAGCGATCGCTGGAACAATGGCTTTATTCGCCTGGCGTTTCGGATTCTCTCTTGAATCCATCATCAGAGATAGTTGCAGAAAAGGGTGGCTAGTGTACAGGAAGTCGCAGTATTTATAGGATGCGGTCGCCATGCTACCGCATACCTACAACAATTAACCGTGCTCCCTTCATCACGGATTGTTGCCCGCTGGTGCGCTAATTGCTTGATGGCCGGCATGCAAGTTGCTACTTGCTGTCATCTCATCACCCGTGTTGGATGCTGGCGTGATGATTGCTCAGTCATCTGGCTTACCAGCTTGCGCGCTCCTTGAGTAGTCAATTGCTTTGGCCAGTCTATGCCTCAGAACAGAATATGGAGTGGGGATGCCGTTGCACTTGTTGATAGACTGAGGTCCCGTGAACCATGACTCAAGCAACTCGCGGCTCACGCGATTATCCCCTCTCGCGAGAATTTCGGCCTCACCGAACTTGAATGTGTGGCCGGGTCTCGTCGAATGTGCCGCGAACTGGGAGTTGGCGTCATTTCTCCGTACAGCTGCCACGTGTTCGGCGACTCGCGTCCGGAGCAGTCTCCCAGTTTATCCGACGTAGTTGCTTTGTCCGCAACTGCACCGGATCCGGTAAACGACTCTAGATGTTTCTTGCCGTGGCAGTTGGTCTTTTGGTCTCATCACTTGACGCGAGTCGCCGAACACGTGGCAGCTGTACGGAGAAATGACGCCAACTCTCAGTTCGCGGCACATTCGACTGGACCTGGCCACCTGGCCACCTGTGGTCAATACGGCTTGACCACATTCACGGACTCCTTCAAGGATTTTCCTTTTCAGTCGACTCCAATAAGCCTCAATCGCATTAGAATGTCTGCCCGTTGTGGGATCGTTGAAGTGCTTAGAGATTGTCGGGGAAATAAAAGTATCCTTTTAAGGGCAGCCAAGTATAAGCCTTACACTCGTTAGTTACCGCAACGCGGCCTTTTGTGACCCATTTAATAATGACGGCTCTAAGAGCAGGCCCACTTCTACGTTGACCTGCTCAAATAATGCTTTTCGTTGGCTAGTATCGTACATGCCAACGAGCCAGAATTGCATTTTCCGCTTCCCTGCATTGAACTTCCATCGACATATTAACGTTTCATCGTCTTGAACCTTTACTATGTCCTCCTATCTTCTTCGTTTGATTCCGGCTGCGGAGCAAACATTGCGATACAGCGCTTACCACTCAACAGACGTTAAATGATTTCAACCTAGGTATTTCGCGCATTCCCCAACTCGACTTACCTTCAAAAACACAACCAAATCTTCAGGATAGTGGTAATCTTGAAGCAGTTGTTTTCAGTTCAGTTCAGTTCAGTTCAGTTTATTGAGGGAAATGTAGGTCTTCACCGTTGAACTCCCTATTTGTTTACAAACAACTGCAAAATCTCAAAAACTCGAAAAGGTATCATAAAGGAACAAATAATCGGAAAAGCGTCAGTTCTGTACAGACAAACAAACTGTCTCGAATTTTAGTGGTACGAGCAGTTGTAGAGCTGTCGTTTCGAGTGCAGCGAAATAAATAATATATCCGGGGACAAAATTTGCATATGTGCATGTCAGCAAGCGTAGGCGATGAGTTGGCACAATAATACATTCAATTTAAAATGTTACTGAAATATAGCAAGTAGTATTATAATAACGGAATTGTCGAGGTTTCAGAGATCGGGGTGGTAATTTAGTGGACACTGCTACACAAATCCAGCTTCCTCTTAAAAACCTCGACGGAAGCAGACATAACGACATCCACAGGCAGGGCATTCCAGGCTTCTAGCACTCTGTTGGAGAAGAAGAACTTTCGTGTGTTCAGTCTGGCCCCTGTCACACGTAGTTTGAATGGATGGCCTCGTAGATTTGTGGTGGTTGCTAACTCGAAGAAGTCCCCCGGTACGAGGCTGCAGTCTTGATCGCGTATGATACGGAAGGCTTGTATCAGGTCACCCCGTAACTGCCTGTAACTCAAGGTAAAAAGATCAAGGTTAGCTAACCGCGTTGCATATGGTAGTGAACCCTGTCCTGCCACAAGTTTCGTTGCACGCCTTTGAACCCTTTCAAGGATGCTGAGGTCCTTCGCGGTCCAGGGTCTCCAAGCTTGGATAGCAAATTCTAGTTGCGGACGCACAAAAGTTCGAAAGACTTTAGCGAAGCAGTCTTCGTCAAAGGCAGAGAAAGCCCGCTTGACAAGGTAGAGGACTGACATTGCAGACTTGGCTATCTTCGTGCAGTGCAGCGAGGGTTTGAGCGAGGTCGTAATCCATACTCCCAAGTCCTTCTGCGAGTCCACTACTTGCAGTGGTATACCGTTTAGGCAGTAGGTCATATGGTTCGGAGAGCGAGCTCTGCCGACTCTTAGAATATTGCACTTTTTCTCGTTGAACGGCAGAAGCCAGGCCTTTGACCACTGTTGGAGTCGGTTTAGGTTCGCCTGCAGATGCTCTTCGTCATCTGCAGTTCGAATGACGCTCCAGAGCTTAATGTCATCCGCAAACATGGCGACACCACAATCCAGTCCACTTACGCAATCGTTGACGTAAATGATGAACAAAGTAGGACCAAGAACTGAGCCTTGGGGAACACCGCTTTCAACGGCAACCTCCGTCGACTTCTGGCCACCGACATGGACAGTTTGACAACGCTCTAATAGGAAGCTTTGAATCCATTTTAAGAGGTTACCCCTAACGCCTGTTCGGCTCAGTTTGTGCAGGAGTCGTTGATGTGGGACACTATCAAATGCCTTTTTAAAGTCGATATAGACGACATGCAGCGCATTGCCTTCATCAACTGACCGAGTCCAGCGTTCCAAACAGTTGAGCAAGTTAGTCACGCAAGACCTGCCACTACGAAACCCATGCTGCGCAACAGATAATAAATTATGCTGCACTAGGAAGCGCATCAGCTCTCGCTTGATTATTTTCTCCATGAGTTTGCAGCAGATGGAGGTGAGGCTAATTGGCCTGTAATTGTTTGCAGAGGCCTTGCTGCCTCCTTTATGCAGTGGTGTGATCCGCGCAGATTTCCAGTCGGCGGGCAAGCAGCCGGCTTCGAACGAGGCTTGGAAAAGCATGGACAATGGTTTGGCTAGTTCGGCAGCGAGCTCCTTCAGTAACTTAGGCGGTATGTCGTCTGGACCTGGTGATTTTGACTCATTCAGAGTCATTAGCTCTTTGCGAACCGTCGCTTCATCAAAAGATACAGACTCAATTTTTGGACCCTCATCGAAGTCGTAGTCGGGAGGAGTAAATGGACTTTCACTAGTAAAGATCGATTTAAAAAATTGTGAAAAGTGCTCAGCTTTTTCTCCATCCTCACTAATCTCTACGTCTCCGCTTGTCTTCAGGAGGGGGATTGGATCTCTGTTTCTTGTGCTGCTTCTTTTGTAGCTGTAGAATAATTTTGGATTTTCCATAGCACGATTCAATAGGTCTATTTCAAAGTTTTGCCGTGTCCTGAGGGTCAGTCGCTTGACTAAATTCCTCTGTATTTTGTATGCGTTTATGGATACAGGAGTCCCATCAGTAAGAGATTTCTGCCACAATCTCCGTTTTTTATTTATTTCCTTTTTTAACGCCTGGGTCAGCCACCGGGGTCGATTGTTTAGCCCCTTCCGTGAAAGCGGGTAGTGGTTTGTCAGGAGAACATGCAATAATTCACTGAACCATTTCCAATCCTCCTCTATATTTCCGGAAAACGCTGATTCCCTGTCCCTATTGTTGATTTCGGTCTTCATTTGATCGAAGTCCCCACGCCAAATATTTCTTCTAATTTTGGTGGGCTGTTCAGGCATGGAAAAGATTGAATAGTCCCATTGAAGTACAACGTGATCGCTTCGACCTAAGGGAGGCAGACATTGTACCTCATCTATGCTGTCCATTGATTTCGTGAGCACCAGGTCCAAGCAGTTTGACTGCTGTCCCGCACGGGCCCTCGTGGGAAATAGGACGTGCTGTGTGAGAAATGACCTGAGTGCCATGTCCAAGAAGCGTCGGTCGAAAGCTAGTTCTGGGCCGCGCGCGTATAGTGAACTCCAATCAATGAGCGGTGCATTGAAGTCGCCCATGATTAGGACGTCAGGCCGGAGAGCAAATCGTCCTAGCTCCTCTAACAGACGAGCGTCAGCCTCGGGGTCACTCCTCGGTGGTCGATAGACGGTCAGAACTTCAAGGCTATGTGATCCTGGTACCCTTATAGTGAGCCAGATAGTCTCGGTGCTGCATGCAAACTGTTCTGTTTTTTCTGACACAAGCAGGCCGTGTTTTACGTACGTGACGAAAACTGTTCCGCTCTACACGACTTCCTTTTCCAACATCGAGGACACCGAAAAGCCAACTCGTCAGAATGCCGATAGCGAACTTGTTTTTACATCCGATGATAGCACTTACACATCAGTTGCCTTGGCAACAGTCGTCTTCGTTGACAATATGCGATCATATCTTCCGAGTTAATATCGTCCAAAATTTTTTCGGTCTTGTTTCGATGCATAAACGTTGTACGAAGTCTCGGTTTAGCCATTTCGTCAAGGGATCTACAACAATATTAAACAATTGTTTTCGTCTTAACGAAAATTACTACAAAATTATTGCAATGGGAGTGTAATGTGTCTGTATCGCTTCTACCACATAAATATCTAAATAGAGAAAATACCTCTACCGAACCAAAAAATAGTCCATATCTGCGTATCTATAACTTTGCATTGTTAATGAACTAACTTTCTTGACAAAAACGTCGAAAAGTCTGTTTTTTCAAATTGTTGATTGCAACTGACGCATCGGTTTGATAAGGCAAAATTCCGGAATGGAACAAACTTCACTAGACGAGTAAAATCGATCGCTGGGGCTCTGTAAGGTCTTTTCATGCAAAACTCAAAATGCAGACAGCATAAGCACAGTAGCAGTTTGGATCTTATTTAGTATTATTAACGGCCGATATAATAGGCTTTAATGTGATGTCCTTTAATAGAGCCTCGTCAATAAATTTACCGGATCCATGAACTCTAGAGCATTTGTTAATAAATGGAAAGCCGATTGGACTTTTTTTATAAGCAGGTAGATCACGAATAGTCATTACTGTCATTTGCAAAAAATCAAGAATGAATAAAAATATCCATGCCTATTTGAAAAACAGCCATTTTTAATTAGTACACCCTTAAAAGTAGCTGTATGAGGCAAACTTAAGTTATCAAATGCCAAACATTAACAGGTCCACTTTTCGATATGTATCTTACTGTTTAGCAGGACTCTATTGGAAGCCAGTGCGTATTGAAAGAGGAGTTGTGTTAAATTATTTTCAGCGTAGAAATCAACCTGGCATATGTTCATTTGCGCGGTTATGCGAACTCGTGCGTCCCGGATTTTTTTGCATCTGTTCTAAAGATTCAATTAACAGATAACACATCACGACATTTTAGCACCCGTTGGGTACCTATTGGATCCAATGTTTCTGTTCGGATTCGTCAGAGTATATATCGCATTTTATGGTGACGTCCATAATGAATGCCGAAAAAGCTTATTTTTAAGCGTGCATGTTGGGATCAAACTGAATTTCGCACCGGTCAGATTTACCATTGCACTCTTAAGCCGCCCGAGTTCCGTCCTCAAGTGGATTTTAATGTTTTCTTTAGAAAAAAAGAGTAACATGTGCGATCCGTGTACAGTTTGCCGAAGTCAGCTCTTCTGCACATTGAAAAGAGGGATTATCCACTAGCAGCGCTCAAATGTAAACACGTTTGCAGATTTTATGTATCATCGGTCTCTAAGCACAACAAAGAGCAAATAACGAAATGGCAGCTTTTGCGCACTTCCCGAATATCTCTGATATGTTAAAGGAGGTAAATAAACAAGCAACATTTTTTCAACCTGCTTCGGACCCAAAAACATTAAATATTTAATGTCCAAAAATAGTGAGAGATAAATAAAAACGATTTCTGCTTAAGCAGGATTTCACTGAACCTCGATCGACTTTCAAAAAGCAGAGACCTTCCAGAAGCATATTTATGCAGTGCAGTGGTGTACAAATGGTTTTCTTTTGCTCCTAGTTAGCACAGTACAAAATATATCATGAAGCTGAATACGAAGTCTTTGCTGGCCTTTGCTAACTGTTTTAATCCCTGTCTGATACTTTTGGTGCATTCGCATGTATAACTGCAGTATCTCTTTCTTACCCTTCTGGGAATAAAACTACTGTGGTAAGCCAAATTTCAGATCGAAAATTGTGACATAATTCTTATTTCTTCAACCTGTGCAAAACGACTGGGCATTTTACCGTGGAGTCTGCGATGGTAACATTTAACTAGCCACATAAAGGTACTGTCATTCTAAGAAGGAATGATACAAGTAATACGCTTTCATTCAAGATAGGCAGCTGTTAGGAGTAAACTGTAGTTCCTTGCTTTAATAAGTATGCTCAGTATGTTGACGGCCAAACTGCCTAAATCAAAGAAGGAATAAGGACGGTATTCTTCACCCAATTGCATAAGCATTGCTTTTATTTTTCGGTTGACTACTGTTTTCCAATATTATAATCTTGTAATGTCTAACGCTTTAGCCTGCCAATTGTGTCTCAATGTGCGCAAGCATAAACGTTGAATGGGTACTTCTGTGACATCCGACATTTCTAATTTAATAAAGTTTGCATATTGAGAGAGTGGAATGCGCTTTATTTTGAAATCATATGTTCAAAATTTTCAGCAAAAAGTTAGCTCCATTCACTATGGGAGGTAAATAAGTTAATAGGATATTCAAGAGTCTAAGTTTAACACAAAGAAACGATTATTATGGGGATAGTTCAAGTCTTAGCTTCTGTATTTCTGTCTCTTCGCACGTAAGATAGCGCGCTAGGAATGGCAATACAGAAGCTCGATAAGCCGATGTGCGACAGGATATAAGACGGAAGTTTCGGCGCATCCGGCCGGAAGACTTGGCAGGCATAAGATCGGAATGTAGGGGATGGGCAACGTCATCTAGAATTCGACCAGCAAATTGCTTGACCGCATTGAAGTGTCGTTGTAAGATTGTGTCAACTAAAAAAAATATTAGAAACACCAGCAGCAGAAGAGAGCATGCGGATGATTCGTTTCAAAATTAAAAGATTAAAAGCAGGAAAAATGACAGGAGAACAGTATAGGATAAGAGGAAGAATGCAGGCATCAATGAATCGCCAGACTAAGGGTTGAGGTATGTGGTAGGAACGTAAACGACGTATGTAGTAATGACGTTTGCGAAGTTTAATAAAAAGGGACTCAACATGGAGGGAAAATGAAACATTTGAGGACAAAGTTACACCGAGATACCTTAAAGAGGATACTTCGTTAGGGAGAATGTCAGAGGAATCAGGGCTAGGAGAGGGCCGCAGTCGAAAAATACACTGAACGGATTTTTGGTTGTTAATTAGAAGACAATTTTCCTCCGACCACGCTAGGACATGGTTTAGGCCATCCTTTAGAGACCGGAGGTGTGTCTGACTTTTGAGAGGGTGTCCAACAACCACATCGTCAGCATACTTGACCAGAAGACAGTCATTAGGGGACCGGAGATCATCAGTGTAGAGGGAGAAAAGGTGAGGGGATAGAATGGAACCTTGAAGAACACCGCAGTCATTGGGAAATTTCCGCTTACCAGATTGGACAAATTGGGTGCTGAAGGTAAAATAATCGGTAAGCGAAGAGACGACCCAGCCTGGAGAGACACATGCGGAGGTTTTGGGAAGGAGAAGAGGGCGCGGGACGGTATTGAAGGCGTAGGAGTAATCAAGAAACTCGCACGCATACTTGCGGCCACCCTTGTCTAATGCTTTTAGAGCAGAATGGACCACAAGAGCGAGAGCATCTAAAGTACTCCGTTTAGTTTGTATGCAAATTGTAAGGAATCGGAAAAACTGGGCTTGGAGTTGCATACACGCCGGAGGCAACCATCAGGCGTCAGTTGATGAACCCAAAAGACCCACTGCCACAGAGTCGTTTATCGGATCTGGTGCAGTTGTGGACAAAGCAACTACGTCGGAGAAACTGGAAGACAGCTCCGAACGCGAATGGTTGAGTACGCTGCAGCAGTGCGGAGAAATGACGCCAGCTCTCAAGTTGCGGCTCATTCGACGGGTTCCGGCCACACATTCAAATTTGACGACGCCGAAATTCTCGCAAGAGGTAACAACCGAGTGAGCCGGGAGCTGCTTGAGTCATGCTTTACTGGCCCCCAGTCTATCAACAAGTGCAATAATCTTCCCATTCAATACAGCGTGCTGAGACTTCGTCTAGACGGAGTAATTGGCCACGCGGGAAGCGCAGTGGTGAACACTCTTCCCAACACCCGGGTCAGCGCGTCAGATGGTCGAGCAATCATCACGCCAACATCCAACGCAAGTGATTAAATTGCAGCAATTAACGACGCGAATATCGGCCATCACGCCACGTGCAACGAGCCCTGATGAAGGGGAGAGAGCCGTAAATATTCATAGGTATGCGGTAGCATGGCTACGGCATCCTATAAATACTGTAGCCGCATGTGCATAACCACTCTTATCTGCTTATGTCTCTGATGATGGATTCGAGCAAGAATCCGAAACGTCAGGCTAATAAAGCTCTTGTCTCGGCGATCGTGTCTTCTTCTTCAAGACTGCTTCCTGGGACTCGTATGTTCGCTTCTATTGGTAATCCGTTAATTGACGTGGTGGAGCAAGCTTTCCTAAAATTGTCTGTCAAGTGGCAATGCGAAGCTCATTTGTGGCACATCAAGTTCTTTTTCTTTTACGTTGATTTCGCCTTTAAATTTCACGCCGGTATGAAAAAATAAATGCAAATGATAGTGATAAAACGTTTGCCAGTAAACACGATGACGGTCCGGGCTAAGTGGAAGGACATGCGTATGCTATGACAGTATCAGCAAACCCAATATGCGCTGGTAGTTTCCTCACAACTGGTTACCTGTCGGGCGATGCGCTCGCGCTGCCTCTGGGTATGCAAATGGTGGGCATGGGTGCCCAGCCATCATTTTTGTCCTTCTGACCCGTATTGGAGTGTTGTTTTCTTTGTTCAAGCGTATGTTGTGGACCCAGGCGGTCTTTTCACGCGCACGTGCCTGATAATGGACATCGCTCGAACTCCACGGAAGCCTCCTATGCAAGTAAGAAGATCCCTTCCAACTACCCTGAGCAAGTGAACCAGCACTCACTGCCAACAGCAGGATACGGTAGCCAGTCGTTTGCGCGCATAGCCTCTTACGCGCAGCGAACTGTCGTGTCAATGCACCCCTGCTCACCCCTTTTTGACACAGGTCTGCCTAACATAAAACTACCACTTACTGCCCCCTCCCCTTATCCTTACGTCCCACCTGCATGAGAATACGATCCTTGTAGGTCATTCCCTGAATGTCAGTTGTATGAGAGTCAAAACTGACGACTCCATAGGACTCAAGAATGGGCTGTGTGTTTGAGCAGCATGCCTGACTGGCAGGCCTGACCTGTCGTGTACCGACGTTAGCAGTTACCCTCAATTTCAAAAAGGTTATCCAATATCTTAATAGACAGGACAACACCTAAAGCCGTTTACGTGTAACTTTTTCTTGTATGGAACAACTGATACATTAACTGATTTGGGAGAGCAAGCTTTCTTAAAATTTTCTGCCACGTGGCAATGCCAGGTTTCTTTGTAACACGTCAAATCATTTGTCTTTCGCATTGATCAGGAAAGTATGCCCATCAATTTACTTTGTTAATGTCAGTGTTAAAGCTGTCGGCAAAAGGCATAACAGAGAGATTTTCAGCAAAGCACAAAATCAAGTTTATTTATCTTAAAAAATCCCAATAATCTCAAATGTCACGGATGCAGTTAATGGTAACAAATTGTAATGTATTTCGCCATGTTTATGACTGCCTCAGTGATACGTAACACATTAAATTCAGTTGGCAATTACTTGGGGCTAAAAGTTATTCCGTGTGATCCGGTAGAGAAGGGTGTCACGCATCAATGAGCCTACATAAACCTCTTTGCTTTTGTTAAGACATATAGGTACAATAAGGACTTCACGTTCATTTTTTTAGTTCCAGAAATGTTCCCATGCCATTCTTTTCAATATGTTTCTTGGGATGAAAAACGATTGTTAAACAACTTGAATTCGATTGTTTCCTTCATGCAGGTGACTTCAATTCCCTTACAGAGTCCTTCCAATCAGTGTGGCGCCAATGCATGCTGATCACATGTTAAGGGTAAATACAACTGGGGAACGTTTGCATCAAAATGCATGTAATCAGCTGATTCTATTTTTTTGACTTCAGTGTCAGGAAAGGGCGGCAAGTGTGAGCACACAGACTAGTCTGCGTGGGCTAGCATTCATGATGATATTTACAAATCGCTGGCCACTATTTGCATATCGACTATCGGACCGACCCATCTGCCTGACTGGCAGTAGTGACCTGTCACAAAATTAGCTTAAAAGTTTTCCTACGTTTCAACAGCTTTAATTGTCATTTTAACTGAGAGAACAGCATCATCGTTATTTTTTTCAATAATTTCTTACTGGCAGGATCGACTGGATCATTGACTGACGGGAAGACGCTGTCTAAAATAAAGCTGAAACTCTCTCTAAGGCGGTTATTTAACTCATATTACTTATCTTTCCATGTTGGTAGATCTCTCTCACAAATTCCGGGTGATAATATTCTGAAAACCAGTAAAGTGATTTCAGTTAAAATTGATAAGCGCATGTCCTCTTGCCGTTATTAATAAAAAGAATATGCTTCATTTTAATAGCCAATGCCTGTGTGAGGTCGTAAACCAGAGGCATGCAAAAGCAGTTTTCAGTGAAACACGAAAGATCACTGCCTTTTTTTCCAGAATCACAAGAAACTTGATTAATAACGGTGCGGTCTAAAATAACGTTGTACATTATCTATCGCCACGGTGGGGCCTGACTTAATGATGAACGAACGGGTTACATTTGGTTATAAATCACTTAATGCTCCACCCGACACTACTACCTACCGTGGAGCGCGATGTGGGGCTTCAATGCGTCGTTTGAAGTCTCTATGGTTTTAAAACGGCCGATGAGTAAAATTCATTCTTCACATTCCTTCAGTCAGTTCCCGAAACGTCCGCTTATCCTAAAATGTAAAAACCGGTAGTGAATGATCTCCTCTTTACCTGCTTCCCATATAGAGAGTACTTCAGCCAGGTACCCCAACGCTCTGTTACTCTGATTATGACAGTGCGCTTGGGATTGCGTTTTAAAATAATTAAGTTTTTTTAATGATTTTGCACAAATGAAACTTGTTTTAGCTTGCAACCTGAACTGTCCATGACCTGGACATTTGTCAGTTAACGCCAATTTCCGAGATGAAGTTGATTTCGGATTACATCATAGCAGGTCATTTGAATGTGGACTGCTGTTTGTTTCGCTTACACAATGTAGTGTTTACGCTTATTTGGTTTAGTAAACGTAATTAATAAAATGAAATAGGTATAACTGGTCGAAGCTTGACAACTGCAAGTAAGGATTTTTAGCTTGCGAAACTCAGAGGGTAAAGATTCGAATGATCACGGAATTTAAAGCAAAATGGCAAATCCGTCGGTTAAGATTGCCAGTTTGGGCGAGATCACGGCCATGCACTCTGGAATCAATAAATCGGTCATAGATTCTACGGACCCATTTGAAATCGATGTTGCTGGATGGGAACATTATATGCCTCAATAGCCTGACGACCAAAAATGCTAGATTAGATAAACGACATCACACGTTTCTGACCGTGGCAGTGGGACTTTGTGGTTCATTAACTGACATCTGATGGTTGCCCCCGGTTTGTGCGCATCTCCAACCCCAACTGGTGCGAGAAGGCGGCCGACAGTTCCCAGACGTCAGTGCGGTTAGGCCTTTCGTTCCTTTTGCCTATGCACCGGTCGACGAAGTAGCGCGGGTAGCCATTGGTTTTGAATACCCGTCAGAAGTACTGTAGTTCAGCAATCTTGTCTTCTGGTTCACTGCAGTGCGTTTTAAACAGGCCTATAGAGCATCCTTGCACAAATGCGTTTGTGGTTGCTTGGGTGAAAGGTGTTGAAGTTCAGTATTTGCATAGTAATTGCCGCCTTACTGAATATATAGGTTTTAAGTCCACCACAATCTTTGCAGTATACGAGGTCATCCAGGAAGGCCAGCTGGTTGTTCTCGTCTTCCTCCATCGTGAATTGAATGTCTGGGTTGGCGACGTTGATATGTTCTTGGAACGTCAGCCCTTGATCCGGTACGATGACGACGAAGGTATCATCCACATCCCGAGCCTTCGTCGTCATCGATCGGGATCAAGTGCTAACATTCCATGAACATCTCAACGCCGTCTTCTGGATATTCAACTTATGATGAAGGAGTAAGTGAACAACCATCTGACCTTCCTGGATGTCCTCATATGCCGCAGAGATTGAAGTGGATTAAAGGCCGAAATATTCAGTAAAGCGGCATCTCCGAACAAGAATGGCCGAACAGGCTGCAGCGGTGCGAAGAAATGACGCCATCTCGCCAGTTGCGGCTCATTCGACGAGATCCGGACACACATTCAAACTCGACGAGGCCAAAAATTCTCGCAAGAGGTGACAACCACGTGAGCCAGGAGTTACTTGAATCATGGTTTACTGACCCCAAGTCCATTAACAAGTACAATGAACTTCCTTTTCGCCTCTGCTCAGTAACTAGCCGCGCGGAGAGTGCACAGGTGAACACTGTTCCCAACATCAGGGTCGGCAAGTCAGATGGTCGAGCAATCATCAGACCAACATACAAAGCACGTGATGAAATTGCATAAATTAACGACGCGAATGTCGGCAATCAAGCCATTAGTTCACAAATTGCGACGATCCTAGATGAAGGGGGAGCCGTGAGTGCACATAGGTATGCGGTAGCATGGCAACTGCATCCTATAACTGCCGCAGCCCCTTATGCATAAATTACCCGTATCTGCTGTTGTCTCTGATGATTGGTTCGAGCGCGGATCCTAAACGTCAGGCTAATAAAGCTCTTGTCCCAGCAATCGTGTCTCCTTCTTCAACACTTTTGAGTGGCAGCAGTATAGTGGCACTATGGGGATAAAAAGGGCAACAATTGTGTATCATCCCCTAACGGCGTAGTTGGTTGATGGCTTTTGGAACGGGGAACGTTTATGTAGCCGAAACATTCTCTGGGACTGGCTTTATCCCATCAAATTCACTTCATTACACAGGTAGATTAGGCTGTGAATTTCGAACTCAAATTTAGCAGCACTAATTACACCGCCGAAGGAGTCGAGCCGTTTGAAGAGTTGTCGAACATGAATCTCTTCTTCAGCCATGTCAGTTGTAGCTACTAACAAACAATCAATGTAAGCATAGACGAAGTCGAGACCTCGCAGAACCTCATTAATAAATGGCTTTAAAGTTTGGGTGGCATTCTTTAGATCAGAGGACATACGAATGAATTCGAATAACCCAAAAGGAGTGGTCACCGTAGTTTTCGGCACATCGCCGGCCTTGATTGGGATTTGTCGGTAGGCACGAACAATGTCAATCTTGAAGAATATTCGCTTACCATGCAGCGAATAGTGAAGTCTTAGATCGGTGGGACCGGATATTGGTCGGGGACAGTAACTGAGTTCAACACCCGATCGTCAGAATTTTTCTACGGTTTGGATTCAAACATGTGCAGAGAGGAAAATGTATTGGCAAAAACGAATCTCGCAACAAATTACCGAACGCAGCTCCTCACTACACAAAAAGATAACAGATAGGCAACTTACGACAGTTTGAATTTTCATAAAACTGAAATAAACACAACAATATTATTGCCGAATGCTCGTAGATTAATCAATGATGGCGATAACACAATGTATGAAAGCAAAAGGAATGAAGTAAATACGCAAAAGCTTACGTGGAAATGGAAAGAACGCAGGACTAACAAGACAAGTAGAGTTTGACCACGCGGTCCAGCTGCTGAAATAGGACGGTATTGTCCCGTCGTATGATGACTGCCAGCAGGTAGCGGAAATTCGCAATAACTTATGAACCGCAGCCCGTCATTTCATTACTTGGATAAAAAAAGTAAACGGAAATACGAATTCGCACGGAAAATAGGTGCCAAAATAGCAAGAACATTAGTTGATGCACAAATTAACTAATGGAAATGGTACATTAAGGCGCAAACTAGAGTAGAAAACGATGAAATGCAGCACGAAAAGATAGTGTCTTAATAAAAGGTAAGGGGATTAACAAGTCCAGTTGAGTTTGACCACCTCACTTAATAGGCCATCATATGTTAGCTGCTTCCATATGGCGCAAGCTTCTAGTTGTTCATGCCCAGAATATTACTTTCATATTGCGGGGCATCAGCCGATTGCAAATGTAATTTCCCAGCAAATTAATTAGTGTATCGATAGAAATGGCTTTAAAAGCCAAACACTAAAATCCCTCGTACTTTTCTCATGAAACATCTAGATAGCACTCATTCTGTTGATCCCTAAACACCCTTCCGATTACCTGTTCGAGCACGAAAAACTCTCACTTTGCACTACGCGTTAGCAGCCGAGATACGACGAGAGAATGCAAGCTATAGAAGCAACAAGGCCGCGCCATCGTATTCAATCTGCTTTGTTAATACCCGTTTCTTTTATTTTGACACCTTGTTTGTGCGTTCAATTTCCTCTCTCCATATGTCTGGTAGCGCGTTTAAGTTACTATTTTCATTAGTCTGTGTGTAATAAGCAGCGATCTTTAGGTTTACTATGAATTTTGTGTAAATTGAAATGACTGTATGCTATTGATTCCGTTTCCTTTTAAACAGCGATGGGCTGCAGTTGATAGACTGTCGGTGGATATGTTTTATGCATCAAATTCAGAAAGACCTACATGCTTTTTCAGCTCATATAACATCGCCGTTAGGCTTGTCAGTTGGCGTATTTCGTGGGTGGACTTAAAAACGTATAGTTGTACTAAATCGAAGTTCTCACACATGTCCATGAGTACTAGTTTGAAGACTGAGGGTATTTCCTCCTTGAAGTGGCAGTTCGAGCGTCACCAACGACAATGTTCCCCGTATGCTCTATAGCATGATTGGTGCAAAACGATGGCTTGTGCGTGGGTGGGCTTGTAACGGTAGTTGACTTGCAGAGCAGCTTGTTGCACTCTCTTCTTCCTTACCTTCCTGGGAACAGTGACAATGCAGATTTCTTAATACCAATGGCCGTCTCGGATGAGTTGACTGACAAATTTAAAGAGCCGCTAACAAATCACCTTATCCGAAAGGCCGGAGACGGTCCCGGAGGCAGTGACTGACGGTGCCTACAAACCATACTCCTGGCTACCTCTCTTGTATCTGCGTCACGTCTATTCAATAAAAAGGCCTAGTTCTTATAAAAGTATTCTTAAGAAATGAACACTTATGACGTTGGTTATATAAACCAGGATAGAAGTTACTCATATAGCATTGTCATATATGCTCGTCACTTTGTGTATTTTTTGGGTGGCCTGTGAAACGTAAAATTGTAATAAAATCGAAGCTCTCACACACCTTCATAAGCATTAACTTGAAGACTGAAACATTTCTTCCCCCTCTTGAAACGGCAGTACGACTGTCGCCAACGACAATGCTCACCGTGTGCTCTATAGTAAGATTTGGTGCACAACGATGGCTTGTGCGTGGGCGAGCTTGTAACGGTAGTTGACTTGTAGAGCAGCTTGTTGCACTCTCTTCTTCCTAACCTTCTTGGGAACAGTGACACTGAAGAGCCCGTAATACCAATGACGGTCTTTGGCTGACAAAGCTAAAGAGCCGGTGAAAAAACCGTATCCGCAAGGCCGGAGGCGGTTTCGGAAGCACTGACTGACGATGCCTACCAACCCATACTCCCCTGTCACTTTCGAAATGGCTACCCTCCTTGTATTCGCTTCATGTCCCTTCAATAAAGAAAAACCTGTTCTTTTTAAGAGCATCCCTAAGATGTGAACAATCATGACGTTGTTTGAATAAAATCGGATGAATTTTCTCCTTTTTTAAATACCAATTGAAATTTATTCCTTTAGCAATGGTTTTGTCGTAATTCCAACCTACTTTGCTTACTTTGAACACTACATGGACTGTATTGAACGTATTCTGCATTATGCTTAATAAAAGAACACCCACTGTCATTGTCGTCAACAAGGTGAGGTGCCATTTATGTAGCTTCGTCGTTTAGAATGTTCAACTCTGATTTACCGGTTTTGTGTATTTAGATAAGTTGAATCAGCTGAGGCCTTGATAAGAATATAAGTCTATTCACAAGAAGGGGGCTGTCCTGTGAATTCATTGGCACATCACTGCAAATACAGTCGCACGCGCCAGTCCAACCCATTGGCGTGACTAAACTTCTAGCCTAAATTTATAAGAGTTGGATATGTTAGGGGCACTGCAAGTTTACCGCTCACGCAATGTGGAAAGTGGTGTTTATTACTTCGTTCATCCTCTATCATTTTGTAGACTTTGCTGGTACACGGATATCCATTGTTTGCATATTAAAGTTGTTTACTTTAATTGGACAAAATTCATTTGTTGCTGACAACAAGATATTTCATTTAATTGCAGAAAAATGTAAAGCAATATGAATTACCTGGCGCTATAGTGTCTCCAATCAAATAAATCTGCAATTCCAAAATAGGGGGTCAAGCGTTCTGGGACTTTGTTTTGGCTCAATATACGAGGTCTTTTTAATTTGCGTCAGCCAGCTCAATTTTAAGTTTTTGCTTACTTGATTTGAATAGGTTTTTTGCTTTAAAACATCAATAATGACTTAGAATATCTTGCAGCGGTGGGACAGCGGCAATTCCGGCCACTTCTGAAATGTGGTGCGGTCCGTCCTGAAGCGAATCTCGCCAATACACTGAATTATTTGCTAAGCAGACTGACGGCCATTGAAATACCTGCTTCCTATATTGCATTTAATAACTGGAAATGCACTATCAGATTCTTTGGAACTGGACGTACCACTGACTGTCGTACTCGTATGTTTGGCTCGACAAACAGATACCACGTCTCTTGCAACGCTACATTTCAACGAATCGCTCTCACGTTTTCACCAGCTGTAAGTCATAACTAAGAAAATGCAGTGGCAGGCTTATGCAATGAAATTTCAACGGAAATTAAAAGTTGACTTCGGGTTGTTATCTCGAAAAGCATGAAAAATAATTCCAGGATATTTCAGCTGCTCGATAATATCGGTTTTTCAATATGTCCTTTAGAAAACATAGACGAACATGTACAGTTAATCACAAATTATGTTGTCATCAAATTTTATGTTTGGAGAGAGGCTACATTCAAGTTTTGACAAGGTTTTCGATTTAATAATAATTTTTAGACCTAAACTGCAGTTCCGCGCACGATTCGGTTTCATACCGCACGACGTATGTTTTTCCCTCAAGGTGCATCACATGCTTCTTTTTGTTATTTAGAAGATATCAGATAGGGCATTAAGCAATCTCGAAAATCTTATTGTAGGCAAATGTTATAAAATTAAATGATACGCTTTCCTCTACAAGACATGATTTACAACTAACTGAAAATAGGTGATAATAAGTTGTAAATGCCTTCTTTAAAATGATTTTAAATTTATAGAAGCAGCTGTAATCGAAGGGAAGTATTAGCACTACTTTAATGGTCATTTTGTACACAGTGTGTCTTTGGTACCTGCGAATACAAGGTATTTTCAAAAGCCCATATCCTGTCGCGAGAAAAATATCCTGGGATTATGTTGTACGATAATTAGAATCACAAGCCCACACACGTAACGTCTTCCAATCGAAAACGTTACATAGAATTTATGCCAGAATTTCACGAAAATCTCCAACCAGTCGTTCTTTGTTATTATAGACATTAGCTCATTAGGTTCGCTAATGTCTCAGAGTAAATTTGACAAACAGTTACTCGACAGAAGTCGCTGTTTGTAGCTACCGCTGAATCGTAAACCGAGTCAAGGTGGTGGACTCACAAGTTAGATGAGTTGTCTTGTGACATAACTGGAGAAAATCGAATTGTTGCTAAAATTCGACATCCGAGATGTTTTTTGTGTTATCTCCTAAAACTTACGGACTTGTATTAAGAAACAAGAGTTTTTTTAACTCATCGGAGACGCAACCCTACTTTAATACATCTAAGTGTGCATGATGATGCCAATTGCTTTGCGATTACATTTTGTTCTATTTCATTTGGATGAACATCATTTTCATTCAGTTGATTCACTTATACGTGTTTGTTTGGTTTCCAGGTTCCCGTCTCCAGTTCGGATCCCTTCGACGACATGACCAGCAGGAATTCAGAGCCGATTAGTTTTACATATCTGGATGTCTCTGGCTATGCCATCTTTGAACTAAGATGTGAGGATCACATCGTTGGCATTGATGTTCTTCGCATGCTTCACGCAGTTCCACACATTTTCAGACGAATATACCCGACTATTGTGAGGAGCGACATTATGACACAAAGACCACAACTGTTTTTGGCGATAGGTCGAGTACATGAGTTTATTCTTCGGAGGGATATAAAATCGCAGCTCCCGCTTTGTATATACGACTAAACACCATCGAACAGATATCCAATATACCATTGAAAATAACCATATAACACCTTTTTGGCACTTGGAACTATTGGGAACTAGCGTAATGTCGTACGGGAAACCAACATGGTTGCCAGATTAGGGCACAACCTGCGCCAAACAGGCCGCACAATGTCCACACATCCGGTGACAATTCCCACACGTGACGGACGTAGTGAGATGCCTAGGCGCAGACTTTGTGCCACATCCTAGCACCAGATGCTTCTTCGACTTGGACATCAGACCGATGCATGGAAAAGCGGAGAGAGTGAGAGAGACTGAGGCTGACTCTGCAGACTACCTTCCTACGTAATTTATAAGCATCCTTCACTATAAATAATTGTTATCTCCTCCAAAGTATCATGATGAACTAAACCTCCCGGCTTGTCAAGTGTTTCGAAAACACCGTCATCTCAGGACAGAGACTTGGAGCGGGGCTGCGCTATAGTTAGCAGGTCACCCCACCAGCGTGGTGTACATGCTGGGTTCTCCACCCGGATATCATCTGTGGATGGTGCAAAGTGATGATGAGTACCGCGGAGGCAATCATTGGTCGAATGGCTAAATCAGTTGTCAGAGTCGAGCGTGTATGTCTCCACACCCGACTGTTACGCCCATAGCCCAGCGGATCTGCATAGCCCCTGCGCAAACCGAACATCCCCCAGGGATGATGCCAGTGATCTCCTAAGTAGCGCAAGGTGATTTAGGCCTCTCGTTTGCCAAGCAAATGTCCTGACCTAAAATTCAGCTCCACAGTCGCCTCGAATGACTGATTGGCCATATTTGAAGGTAGCATTGCTAATTCTGCTCAACAGGTAGGCACGAAAAGACGCCATGAACTTTTCTGGCTAAACGCGACGTCGATAATCCTACCAACCTTGATGGATAGGAGACATTTGGTCGAAACAAATAACAAAACAACGGTCGCCTTTATTCTCATCTGAGTGTCTCCCTAAGGGTATCCAGAGAGCACCTCGTACCCCCCCCCCTGAAATTCTTTTCCTGATTTCAACCATCAGACGGTAACATGTCACAAAAGGCGGATAATTTTAGTCGCGGTGAACTCATTCACTACGAACTAAAACTTATGGCACTCATTCAGACATATTTCTCTTAACAAGGACAACCGGATGTAAAAGGTGCCAAAATTAGCATCATCTGGATGTCCGAAGTTGAAATAGCAGGATGACGCAGTCGTTTTCGACATCGACAAGGGCATTTAAAGGACGGGCCTCCCTTCCGCGGGCCCTATATGATGGAATGATGATCAACAAGATGCCTTTAATCAATAATAGACGTTCTAGTTGTCGGCTCCCAGGTCTATTCCTGCAGTGACGGGCTCCGACGACGTGGTAGTAGGTTCTGCTAGGATATTCACGTTCTCCTTAGGGCCGCTCCAAAGACAGGAAAACTAATCCCCCGTTTAGTCACAATTCATGTTTTCTGCATCCGTAAACGCCCTCGTCGCCATCCCAGTCGCAAATCACAGGATTCCGGCAAACATTAATTTCGACCCGCACTCTCTAGTTGTCCCGCAGTCGCCCACCATCGACATTATCACTGTTGAAAATACATCGGCGGCGATTAACACGGCACACGCTACCCACAGTTCGACCGACGTGACTGACAACGGTGACATGGTGAGAGCAGGCATGACGACTTCTACATGAATTTGCTTAAACTGTACAACGTATATTATACCCTCTCATGCTCTATCTCCGGAGCCCGGTGTCAAGATCAGAGGCGGTATAGGGCACAGAAAACTGCACGTCCTGACACGTACACATGCGTACCACCACGCCCCTTGGTACGCAATATAGATTTAGCAAGGATTTTAACTAGTTAAGACATTGGGCGCGATAGGTATTCCGATCATTTGACACGAACCGGCAACTGGCTCTGCAAACGCCCCCAGAATGTTGCCATTCCCGATAAGGTCAACCAGAATGGAAAATGACCCCTGTGTTGATTCTGCGCATCTACCGCATGGCACGTTCGGGGTCCCGCGCAGGGGCACTCCAACCAACGGTTAGAATACTCTCGACGTATCTTCAATCACAACCCTAACAGGCATCTTTCCATCATCAGTAATGTTTACTGGATCCCAACCTATCCTCGTAGTGGTCGTACACTAAGATCATACGCAGGCCTCATCGGTCACTTGTAAATCTATTGCACTAAATTCAGATACCTTGTAACAGGAGCTCGACCCACAGTCGTCACAAGTGCCTCAACTGTCCATATAGTCCACGCACATAACCTCGCAGCATGAGCTCACTCAACCATTGGCTTATCCACAACACGGAAATATACCGCTAAATCGGCATGTAAAATCACCCTTGAATTCCGTCAATCGTCCCCTCCCCAGGTTATATTTAATTCGCCCTTCGAGCGTTGCCACTATTATCGGTACCACGACTCCCATCACGGATTATAAGAAACCATCAAACAGTCCTATCAACATCGGCTATCCACATGAATATAACGCATAGACCTGGTCGGTCAATTGCGAATCCGTCACACCGAACTGGAGCACCAGGACGTGGAGGAGAACTTACCCATGATGCACAACCAATAACTGCATTGCATGACTGGTCGAGCCGGAAAGTACACTGACGCCTCGAAGATGGAAGAGATGAATAGGTTTACTCTGGGGACTGTCCCCCACATTCGGTGTACTTTCCTCTGTGTAGAGAATGTAACACGCTTTTAAACTTCTACGTTGCGCAAAAACCTGTGGCTTGGAAGGCTGACAATCAGCGGGCTAGTTTAATACTCCTCTAAGGATGGGGATTCAGACTGCAATGAATCCTTTCTAAGGTGCCCTTTATAGAATTCTTGCACGAACCAGGGGTAGGTAAATAGGCTAGTTGTGTAACCTTCTGTGATAATAGTTAAAGTCCATTTTTTGTTTTTTTCCCTCTTCGTTGACGCCGGAATCAGGTTTGTGGGCGAATTCAGCTTGAGTATACTATCGCCACAAAACATGTTCGTCGTTAAACGATGGAGTATGAACACTGCCGTTAAATGGCTGCCGATGGTTTTGTGAGGGAGATAAATCAATCAGTGCATCTAAAAGAAGCGAACACAGAATTGTCAAAATTATTCGTCATGCTCAGCGACAATGCTGAAAATTACGAGCGTAGATTCAAGTACCGACATGAGAAAATGGGAATTTAAAATTCAAATTCCCTGAGGTTTATATAGCAAAAAGGTTTCGAATGTCGCTGGACGGGAAAGGACAGCACTTCGTCAAATCTAACAGTTACGGAACTCCCAACAATTTATTGCCGGATGGGAGACTCACGCTCGAAGATGCAGGAGGGCGGATATCACCGATACGAAGATGCTCCGACTTATCTCAGATGCGCAAATTAATACAAATTTCCTATAAAAAGAAAAACTAAAAAATATGTCTTTATATTCCGACGTCAATTTTCAAAAAGGTGAAAAAACGGACTTATCCAGATATTTTACTCACAGAATACGCCAAATTATGGGTAAGGTAATACTATACTAACAGCACAGGCACCAGCCAAAAGCCAATTCACGCGTGATTTGCCGATCTGTTTCCGTTCATGATGCAGCTGCCAGGGGTTCGGCTCGTTAGTGGGACCTCCAGCATTCCCTGTATGTTGTCCGGTGGATAATTCAATTAAGAAATTGCCGCTTTTTGATTTCTTAAGAAATAATCAACGTAGTTGAAGTAGATCAGTTTATTTAAGTCCCATGGGCAGATGAATATTTGGGCCAAAGTCCGGCAGATACAGCGACAACCGCGTAGTATTCAGTTACTGCCGACATGCTGCTTGTACGGTAAGGTGATGCCGTACTAACAGCACAGGTAGTAGCTGAAGGAGCAAACACGCGTGTTTCACAGTTTGATTCCGCTGCAACGCGCAGCTGCAAGGGTTTAGGCACTTTTGTGGATCGCCCAGCATTCCCCGTGTATTTTCTGTGAGATACTCCAATTTATAAATTGCCGCTCTTTAATTTCCTCGGAAATTATCTACGGAGTTGGAGTACATCAGATTATTCAAAGTCAAAGACCGAGAATTTTCTGCTCGAATATTTTGGCCAAAGTGCATCAAGCACAGCGCGTAACGGCGTAATATTCATTAATTGCCGAAGGTAGTTGTTAGTATACTATGGGGTAAGGTAATACAGTACTGACAGAACGGGTATTTGCCAAAAGCACATGCACGCACGTTTCACCGAATTTTTGCCGCCGAATCGTGCAGCTCCGACGGGTCCTGCATTTAAGTGGGTCGACAAGCATTTCCCGTGTGTTTTCTGGTAGATACTCAAATTTAGATATGGTGGCTTTTTAATTTCCTCAGAAATGTTCATGGAAATTTGAGTAGATCCGTTTATTAAAGGTCGATAGGCACAGACCGAGAAATTTATACATGAAATTTTGGGCTACATTCAACAGGCGCAGCGGGGAACCGCATAATATTCGTCAAATGTTTACAGGCGGATAGTAGTATACATTAGGGTAAGGTGATGCCATCCTTACTGCACAGGAACTAGCCAAAAGCAAATATTCGCATGTTTCGGCGATGTTTTGCCTCTGCCTGCGCAGCTGCGAGGGCTTCGTCTTGTCAGTGCGTCCTCCAGCATTTCCCGTGTGCTTCCTGGTTGACACTCCAATTTAAAATTGACACTCTTTAATTTGCTCATGAATAACTTACGAAGTTGAGGTAGGTCAGATTATTCAAGGTCCAAAGGCTGAGATCGAGAATTTTAAACATGAATATTTATGCGAAATAACATCAGACACAGCGGTTAACCGCGTACTGTTCATCAGCCTCCGACAGGCATAATGTGACACTAAAGTTACAGCACAGGGACTAGCGAAAACCCCATACAAGCGTACTTCGCCTATGTTTTTGCACTGCATGACGCAGCTCCGAAATTTTCTGTTCTTTAGTGGGAGCTCCGCATTCCCCGTGATTTTTCTAGTGAAAACTCCAATTCTAAAATTGTAGATTCTATATTTCATAAGATATTGTCTTCGAAAATGGAGTAGATCAGTTTATTCAAGGTCCATAGGCACACACTTAGAAGTTTATGCATGAATATTCGAGCCACAGCGGATAACCGCGCAATATCCATTAACTGCCGAGAGGCAGCTAGTCATATACTCTAGGGTAAGGTGTTACCCTACTAACAGCAAAGGTACTAGACAAAATCATATACACGCGAGTTTTGCAGATGTTTTTCCGCTGGATGGACCATCTGCAAAGGGTTAGGCACGTTACTGTTTCTCCATCATTCCCCATGTGCTTTCTGGTAGATACTACAATGTATATATTGTCGCTTTTTAATTTCCTTGGATATGATATGGGAAGTTGGAAAAGATCACATAATTCAAGATCCACAGGCTCAAAAACAGAAGTTTAAACATGAATATTCGGGCCAAAGTTCATCAGCCACAGTGGTAACCGGGTAATATTAAATAACTTCCAATAGGCAAGTAGTATTATACCTTAGGGTAAAGTGATACCATAATTACAACACAGGAAGTAGCCAAAAGGCCATACATGCGTGTTTTTCCGATGTATGCCGCAGCTTCGGCTCGTTAGTTAATCCCCAATCATTTCCGTGTTTTTCTGGAAGACGCCCCAATTTAGAAATTGTCGACTCTTAATGTCCTCAGAAATCATCTAAGAAGTTGGATTTGATATGTTTATTCAAGTTCTATGCGCACAGGACGGAACATATTCACATGAATATATTGAAACCGTCCATCAGGAAGAGCAAGAAACCGCGTTATATTCATTAACAGCGTTTAGGCAACTAGCAGTACACTTAAAAGTAAGGTAATACCATGCTTACAGCACATATACTAGTTAAAGGCCCATGCATGAATTTTCGCCGATGTTTGGTGCTGCGTGGTGCAGTTGCGAGAGGTTCGGCTCCTTAGTGGATCCCTCAGCATTCCTCTTGTAGTTTCTAGAGTATACTATTATTTCGAAATTGACAATTGTTAATTTCCATTGATATAATTTACGAAGTTGGAGTAGATCACATAACTCAAGGTCTATAGGCACAGGCAAAGAATATTCTACATGAATATTTGGGCCAACGTCCATCAGCAAGAGCGGTTATAGGCGTATAATTAATCAAATGCCGACTGTCATCTAGTTGTATAATTTCGGGTAAAGTGATTCCATGCAAATAGCACACTAACTAGCCGAAATCCCTTAAACGCCTGTTTTGCCGATTTTTGGCCGCTGAATGGAGCAGCTGCAAGGTAATCGGCTCGCAAATGGGTCGCCCAGCATTCGTCGTGCGTTTTCTGGTAGATACTGCAATTTTGAAATTGACGCTCTATAATTTTCTCAGAAATTATCTACGAAGTTGGAGTAGATCAGTTAATGCAAGGACTATGGCTTTAGGCACTTTCGCCTTTATGAGCATTCGACTAGTACCTCTGCTGTTAGAATGGCATTATCTTACCCCAAAATTATATTAATAGTTGCCTTCGGCATTTGACATAATATTTCACGGTTACCGGATGTGGCTGATGTACTTTGACACAATATTCATGTATAAATGTCTCAGTCTTTGCCTATAAACCCTGAAAAGAATGGTATTCTTTAACTCCATATATATTTTCTAAGGAAATAAAAAGCGACAATCCGTATATAAGCGTATCTACCAGAAAACACACGGAGAATGCTGAGGGTCCCCTGATAAAACGAACCCCACGCGGCTGCGACATTCAGCGGCAAAACATCGGCAAAATCCTTGTGTATGTGTTTTTGTCTAGTTCTTGTACTCTGTGCATAGTATTAACTTACCCTTTATTATACGTATGTATCCTGTAGGCAGGTAATGTATATCATGCACTTTCCCGCATTGGCGGCTGCTATTTGGCCGAAAATCTCAGTCCTTATTTATTGACCTTGAATAAAATGATCTACTCCAACTTCGTAGATAATTTTTGAAGAAATTAAAAAGCAACAATTGCTTAATTCGCGCGTCAACCAGAAAACGCACGTGGAATGCCGGGGGAACCACTGAGGTGACGAGCCCCTCGCAGATGCTTCGGGCATCGGAAAAGAAATCGGCGAATCTCGCGTGTACGGGCTTTTGGCTAGGACCAGTGCAGTTAGGTATGGTATAATTTTAACCTCAAGTATACTACTAGCTGCTTGTCCGCAATTAATAAATGATACGCGATTACCCGCTGTGTATGATGCTATTTGGCCCAAATATGCATCTAAATAATTCTCGGTGTGTGCTTATAGACCTTGAATATGCCCATGTACTCCAACTTCGGAGAGAATGTCTAAGAAAATATAGAATTTACTTTTTGTAAATTGGAGTATCTACGGAAAGCACAGGAGGGATGCCGGGGGTTTGAATGACGAGCCGAATACCTCGCAGTTGCGATACGCAACAGCGAAATATCGCCGCAGCAGGCAAGTATGTGCATTGGGCTAGTTCCTGTGCTGTTAGTGTTGTGTCACCTTTCCGTAAAGTGTACTTACAGCTGCCTGTCGACAGTAAATTTCAGTTTCAGTTTATTTCAGTTTATTTGATAAGGATGATAGGCAAACCCTTTGAAAACCCTATTGATAACATGTCAACTCGTTAGAAATAACTGTACAGTAACAATGGAAACGTTCGCTATATACATAGTACTTGATTCATTTGAGTAGCATTGCCACAGAGAAAAAATATGTGGGGAACCGGGGTGTTTAGCTCAGATTCAGACTGTCGAGGGAAAACAGGGGACACAAATAATCATCCAAGCGTTTCTGGAAGGGTTGCAGCGATGTCGCCTCCACGACTGACTGAGGGAGATCGTTCCATTTCTCTACTACTCTTTGCGTGAAAAATTCAGACCGAAGGTTCAGCCTGGACATTGTTGTCCGTAGCTTCATCGAGTGGCCACGAAGATTGGGTGAAAGGTGCCACTGAAACATGTCCTCAAAGTTAAGCCCATGCTCAAGGCCATTTATTATCTTGTAAACCAGGATAAGATCACCTCTTTGCTGCCTGTAACACAGAGGGAATAGGTTAAGGCAATTCAGTCTGTCCGTGTAGGATTGGTTTTTTAGACCGTTTACCATCTTTGTTGCCCTACGTTGCACCCGTTCGAGGCATGCTTTGTCCTTTACAAGCCATGGCCGCCATGCTTGTATGCCATATTCTAAGTGGGGCCGAACGAAGGTGCCGTAAACTCTCCCAAAAAGGTCTTGGTCAAAGGTAACGAACGCCCTTTTGATTGCATGCAGCACTCCCATTGCGTTTTTTGCAGCCTTGTGGCACTGCAATGTTGGTTTCAAATTGTTCTGTATCCAAACCCCGAGATCCTTCTGTGAAGATTCTGCGGGGAGTCTTATATCTTTCAGATGATATGTCCTCAGGCTCTGATTTGAATGAGAGTTAGTTGGACGCAGATGGAGGACGGCACACTTCTGCACATTGAAGTCTAGAAGCCATTTCTCCGACCACGCTTGCAGTCGATGAAGATTGTTTTGGAGGGATCTCTGGTCGTTAGGACTCTTAATGACTTGCCAGAGCTTAACGTCGTCAGCAAACATTATTTTGCCACAGTCGAGTTCCTGAAGGCTGTCATTAACATAAAGGAGGAATAGCAATGGTCCCAGAACTGAGCCTTGAGGCACACCACTGGTCACGGTCACCCATTCTGACATATCATCACCGATGCAAACACGTTGTTTCCGACCAACCAGAAATGCCCCTATCATGTTCAGAAGATCTCCCCGGATGCCGATGGCGCTCAATTTGTGAAGAAGGCGTTGGTGCGGGACAGTATCGAAGGCTTTGCGAAAATCGATGCACACGACATCAACTTCAAAACCCTCTTCTAGGGCCCTGGTCCAGATCTCCAGACAAGCTAGCAGATTTGAGAGGCAAGAACGTCCTCTCCGGAAGCCATGCTGGAAATCCTGCAAGAGGTTATTTTCTTCACAAAATTGCTGTATGACACTCTTTACTAGAGCTTCCATCGTTTTGCACGAGAGGCAGGTTAGGCTAATAGGCCTGAAACAGCTTGCTGCCATCCTGCTACCGCCTTTATGTAAGGGAACGAGGTTAGCTGTCTTCCACTTTGATGGCAGCCTTCCTGTTCTCATTGACAGCTCAAAGAGCGTCGAAAGAGGCTTCGCCAGCTCCTTTGATAGCTCCTTAAGTATCAGACCAGGAATTCCGTCGGGTCCAGGAGACTTGTCTAGTTTTATTTGACTGGGGACGCGTCTTACTTCTCCGACGGAAAAGGCAACGGTTTCAATGACGGCAGTATCTTGGCGCATTTGAAAATCCCGGCTGTTTCTGTCCATTTCAAACTGCTGATCGTCTTCTGAGGACTCCTCCGTAAAAACCGATTGAAACAACTCAGACAGTAACTGCACTTTCTGGGGCCCTTCGACTAGCAAGTTTCCGAGGCTATCCTTAAGACACGCAATTTCGTCCCTATGTTTTCTCCTACTACGGATGTACTTGTAAAACTTCTTGGGACATGTAATGGATTCTGCTACCAGTCGGCGCTCGAAAGAAGTTCTGGCAATCCGTATTTGCTTGCGGCATTTATTGCGCTGATCCTTATATTCGGCGAGTGATACTGGATCTCGAAGTTGCATATACTTTTTCCACAGCCTCTGTTTCTTCTTCATGGCCTTTTTCGTCGTCGAATTGACCCACGGCGGTCGCCCACATGGTCTTGTTATTTTTATGGGACAATGGGAGTCAATTAGACTCTCAATAATCCCGCGAAAGTACTGCCAGAATTCTTCAGAATCTTCGTTGTTGACTAACCAGGTTTCTTCCAAAAGAGCACGTCTCATTGCGTTAAAATCACCCTTCCAAATATTTCTGCGACTCTTGATTTTTGGTTGTTGGTTCGATAGGAGAGGGCACACGCATGTAAAAGCAATATGATCGCTTAAACCGAGGGGAGGTTGGGGATTCACTTCTCTTATGACTCCCTCTTTACTAAAAACGAGATCTAAACAGTTAGATCGTTGTCCGTCTCTCAGTCTTTTTCCGAATTTTATGTGTTGAATGAGATATTCATTCAAGGAGAGTTGTAGTAGCTTGTGGTCAAATGACGTGAACGGGGCGTTTGCTAAAGGGACTTTCCAGTCTATTCCGGGATCGTTAAAGTCACCCAGAAGTAATAAGTTCTCCTGCTTACATAACGACTCCAGTACACTAAGCAATTCCACATCGGCGATTTTATTCGAGCTGGGAGGCCGATAGACAACACACAGGTTAAGTGTCGGTAATCGTTTGATGCATATCTTGCATGAAATTATTTCAAAAGTTCTCGGCGCGTCATCGGTTATTTCTCGCTGACAGCAAGCAATTTCATTTGACACATAAATCGCTGTGCCTCCTCCTCTTCGTTGAAATCTGTCACAACGGAACAGTTGGTAGCCTTCAATACTGACTTCGCTACTACTTATCTCCTCAGACAACCATGTCTCTGTTAAGACAACTATGTGAGGCTTCTGTTCAGAGACTAGTAATCTGAGTTCATCTAGTTTGTTGAGGAGGCTCTGACAGTTAGTGTAATAGATTTCGAGACAACGACCACTGGTGCCCACAGCCTCAGGAGTTGGCACTTTTGCGTTGGTTAGGCTGTCAGAATGACGGCCTTCGGCCAGAGAAATGTCCTCTTGACCTGAATTATTTGCGCGTTCTTGATCTGCAGTAGCTTCAGAAAGCCATGTTCCTGTCAAGGCGATGATATCTGGCTTGTGCTCGTCGATCAGAGTCCTGGGTTCATCCATCTTGTTTAATATCACTCGGTAACTAGCTGTGGTTGATGCTTTTTGGCCTTAACATTCATGTATAGAATTCTCGGTCTCAGTCTGCAAACCTTAAATAAACTGATCTACTCCAACTTCGTGGATAATTTCTAAGAAAATATGGAAGCGACAATTTTCGAATAGGAGTATCTACCGACGACACACGGGGAATGCTTGGTGACCCATTTAAGATCCGAACGCCACGCCGGGCAACGGCAAAAAATCGGCGAAACACGCGTGTATGGGCTTTTGGCTAGAACCTGTGCTGTTCGTATGGAATCACCATCCCTAAATTATACTACTAGCTGCCTGTCCGCAGTTAATGAATACTTCTCGGTTACCCGCTGTGTATGATGTTATTTGGCCCAAATATGCACGTATCTATTTCTTGGTCTGGGCCTGTAGACCTTAGATAAACTGATTTAATACAACTGTATAAGAATTTTATGAGGAAATCAAAAAGCGACCATTTATATATTTCACTATTTTCCATAAGTCCTACGGGAAATACTTGTTGACTCATTTTGTATCCGAACGCCTCGCAGCCGCGCAATGCAGCGACAAAACCTTGACGAATTACGCGTGTATGGGATTTTGATTAGTTCGTTTGCTGTAAATAGGGTATATTCTTACCCCAAATTATACTTCTAACTGCCTGTCGGCAGTTGATGAATATAACGCGGTTACCCGTTGCAGATAATGTACTTTTGTTTAAAATATTCATACGTGAAATACTCAGTCTGTGACGACTGACCTTGAATAAACTGATCTACTCCAACTTCTACGATAATTTCTAAGGAAATTGAAAAGCTGCATCATCTACTTTGGAGTATCCGCTAGGAAACACACGGGAAATGCTGCGGGAACTACTGACAATACGAACACCTGGCTGCTGAGCCGAGCAATGACAAAACATCGGCAAAACACGTGTGTATGGGCTTTTATCAAGTACCAGTGCCGTTAGTTTGGTATCACCTTACCCTTAAGTATACTGCTAACTGTCTGTCGGCGGTAAATGAATATCATTTGGTAACTAGCTGTAGTTGATGCTTTTTGGCCTTAATATTCATGTTTAAATTTCTCGGTCTCAGACCATAGACCCTGAATAAACACAACACCCCTTCCTCTTGTCCTGGCGCTCGTGTCTCATTCTTCAAGACTACTTCCTGGGACTCGTATCTTTGCCTCTATCGCCAATGTATTTAGGCGCGATGCGCTCCAATCGGCCAGGCGATAGAAAACCTTCACCCTTCGGGAGGCGACTATGTATTCGCAGATCCGGTTTCTGCACAGATGTCTCGACAATAATGTGTTATCGAATGTGTTTCATGCAAGCCTCCGGTAAACACGGATTTGGGGAGACGAACAGTATTTCAGCACGGCAGAAGGATGATCTGGGTCCTCCTCCAAGATTGTCACTCGAGACTTCGCAAGAGTCGTCAAGACCAAGAAAAGACTACATACTGTGAGTTTATGGGCGAGATTTGTACAAATCTGCTCCTTCAGAGAGTGACTGAACAAGCCCGCGAACAGAGAATGATACGCGAGTCAGCACTGGAGAACAAATTCTGAAAGCTGGTCGATCTAAAGTCGTCCAGAAACGACAAACGGGTGCACAACCTGTCATCAAAGGAGCTGACGAAGTAGCAGATGCAGGATTTACGGCACGAAGTTTCATTTTACACGGCTGAAGCCAAACCTGTTAACATTATTGTAGCAGTGGAATCAATCCTTTGTCAGACGGAGGCAACGGAGGAAACTAAGAACCTCAACCGACACCAAGTGTCGTCTCTCCTGATGGCCCACAGGCCACGGGAAGTGCATTCCAAGGTCGAACGTGATGCGCTTAGTGAACTCAAGGCCGACAAAGACCTGGTCATCGTGCCAGCGGACAAGGGACGCTCCACAATTGTACTGTACAGGAAAGACTACCTTTAAAAAGCCAAAGGCTTACTGGAGGACCGACAGGTCTATGTCCCATGTGCAAGGAGCCCTCTAAAAACGCTGACATGCGAACTTAATGCCACGTTGTTGGCCTGGGAGAACTCAGATGCAATAACACTGACCGACAGGCGCATGGCGAGATCCCAAAATACTGCTTTGCCTCGACTCTTTGGCCTCCCTAAGGTGCACAAAGACGGCGCTCCTCTCCGACCCATCGTGTCGCTCAAAGGGACTCCAACGTACGGACTGGCTAAGTGGCCGTTCCGGCGTCTCAAGTTTTTTGTCCGGTGAATCAGACACCACGGTCTCTTCGTCAGCACAATTCCTGGAGAAACTCAAAGGGGTAAGCCTCCATTCAGATGAGGTCATGGTATCTTTCTACGTTACATCCACTTTTACTTCTATTAACCAGAACCTGGCGATCGAGACGATCGAGCTGCTACTACAAAGCAAATATGATGAATCGGAAAATCGTCTTGGACACGCCCAAATCCCTTAGCTCCTGAAGCTCTGCCTTAGGACGTACTTCACGTTCGACAAGACAATCTACAAACAGGTAAATGGAGCACCAGTGGGTTCGCAGATTTCGGGATTCATCGCCGAGGCGGTCCTGCAACGGTTAGAATCGCTGGTCTTCCAACAGCACAGACCAAAATACTGGGCCCGGTATGTGGATGACATATTCGTCGTCATCGAACGGGATCAGGTGCTGACGTTTCAAGAACATCCCAACGTCGCCAACCCAGGCATTAAATTCACGATGGAGGAGGAAGAGAACAACCAGCTGGCCTTCCTGGATGCCCTCGTATGCTGCAAAGATTGCGGTGGACTAAAGACCAAAATGTTCAGTAAAGCGACAAATGCGATGCAAGTACTGAACTTCAACAGCGACCACCCAATTAGTTACAACCCTTGTTGTGTAAGGACGTTCTATCGGCGTATCGAAACGCACTGAAGTGAGCCAGAAGACAAGATTGCCGAACTACAATACCTCCGACGGGTCTTCAAAGCCAATGGCTACCCGCGCAACTTTGTCAACCGGTGCATACGCGAAAGGGACAAATGGCCTAAGCGGACGAACAACAAATCTTGGCGGGCGTTTCCGTATGTCAAGAACGTTTTGGAAGCTGTCAGTCGCCTTCTCGTACCACTTAGGGTTGGAGTTGCACACAGACCAGAAGGCAACGATCAGGTGTCTGGTGAAGAAACCGAAAGACCCGCTGCACGGCTAGAAACGTCTGGAGTCGTTTATCGGATCTGGTGCAGTGGCGGACAAAGCAACTACGTCGGGAAACCGGAAGACAGCTCCGAACGAGAATGGCCGAACACGTTGCAGCGGTGGGGATAAATGACGCCATCTCGCCAGTTGCGGCTCATTCGACGAGATCCGGGCACACATTCAAATTCGACGAGGCCGAAATTCTCGCAAGAGGTGACAACCACGTGAGCCGGGAGCTACTTGAATCGTGGTTTACTGGTCCCTGTCAATTAACAAGTACAATGAACTTCCCCTTCCATGCTCTGTGCTGAGACTTAGACTGAGCGGAGTAATTGCCTCGCGGGGAGCACACAGGTGAATACTCTTCCCAACACCAGGGTCAACGCGTCAGATGGTCGAGCAGTCATCATACAAACATCCAAAGCACGTGGTGAAATTGCAGCAATTAACGGCTCGAACGTCGGCAAGCAATTCATTAGTACACCATTTGCGACGATCCCGGAGGGGCCGTGAATAGGAATGCTGTAGCATGGCGACTGCATCCTATAAATACCGCATCCCCTTGTGCATTAATCATTCGTATCTGCTGTTGTCTCTGACGAATGATTCGAGCAGGAATCCGAAACGTCAGGCTAATTGAGCTCTTGTCTCAGAGATCTTCAAAACTACTTCCTGGGCCTCTTCTCTTTGCTACTATTGACAAACTCATCTACCTTAATTTCGTAGATAATTTCTGAGGAAATTTAAAAGAGGCAGTTTTTAAATTGGATTACTTACCTGAAAGCACATGAGGAATGCTGGACGACCCACTGCCGAGGCGAACCCCTCACCGCTGTGTCATTTAACGGCAAAATATCTGCGAAACCCTCGTGTATAGGTTTTTGTCTACTTCGTGCACTGTATGTATGGTACTGACTTACCTTATATTTAACATCTGCAGTCTGTATGCAGTAAAGGCATTTTACGCGGTTTCCGGCATTGTCTGATGCAATTTGGCCCAAAAGATTACGTATAAAATTTTCAGTTTCTTCCTAAGACCTTGGACAATCTGATCTACTCCAAATTCGTAGATAATATCTGAGGATATTTGAAAGTGACATCGAAAACTTATCTTTCTTCAGCTAATTGTGGTACATTTAATGTTTTTTATCCTAAGTTTTAATGGTCAAGCAAACTAATGGAAACCTCAGAGCACAAAGTTTGTGTAAAATATTTTAAGATCGCCTCAAATGCAAGAAAAGCTATATAACAAAGATATACACACGTGCACTCTCGTTAGCTTTTCATTTGATTATACGATAAAGTGGTGACCAACAAAAGTTTCCTCCATATTTTACATCGTCAGACGACAGCCCCTCATGTTAAACTTTATGCCATCTTTTGACTGGATGATTATATTTAAATGCTAGTCATACAGTGTGCTCAATGACACAGGTTAACTTTGGTGGCTGTGGATCTGGTTTGTTTTTATCGGTGAAAATGCTGCCTTCGAGGAAATTCATTTGTCTGGCAGCATTAGCATGATTGTCTTAAACGATGCTTAAACTTCATTGTATCCTAAACTTTTGGCTACTTCAGAATAACTGCGGGCAGAAGGATCTTATGTAACACGTATGACTTAACGAATGATAGTTCACCGTGAAATACGGGAACGATAGAAATTCGGCTTGTATAGTTGGGACAAAGTATTGAGAAGGATGAAGTTGGCGAACGACGCCTGGTTAATAAGTATGTACGTGCATTAAAATTACTGCCACTCTGTGTCATATCGTTACCGAGACATGTTCATGCGTCACACGTTGACAGAGTCTTTCATTTCACACCCGACATTTCAAACAAAACACCCCGTTGTGTTGTCAGTAAAGTGTGTGAAAATACTAATTTCGCTTTCTTATGCGTACTCTACAAATTTCCCAGAACTCAAAATAATTTTCCATCTCTCTGAGGTGTTGTTGCCGCAGGTTTTAGTACTGAAAGAATGTCACTGTATTGACTTCTGATTGTCGGTTGAAAAGGTCAAGCATGTGGTCCTCTCCATCAAGATGAATGATTTTTCCATGGTTGTCTCCAGACCAGTCCGGTTAATTTCGGCGTGCACAACCGAGGACATCCGAAAGATGGCGTCACGCAGCTTCCCTCTTATTCGCCCAGAAACGTCCTTATCTTCAAGAATTTTCCGTTGCTTCTAATTGAGATTCATGTTAATTCCCAAGAACTGGCCCTTGCCCGGCTATATCTTCTACTCCAGTTATTCTTAACCGGTATTGTGTCCACTTGCGAAATTTTCAGTTTAAATTCCCGTCTAAAAAGTTACAAGGCGGTATTCCGTCTAGTAATCGACGCCACATATCGCTCTGGTGGGTAGCACCTAGTGCTGGGAACGGCTCGAACGATAAAGCATTCCACCAACGGTCGGGGCTGCAAAAGAGGGTACATCCGCGCCGTCTTCTCTCACACCGTTGTGCGGAAAAAGGTACTAAAGCGAAGACGATTGCGTTTCTTGTAGCTCGGTGGACGCAGATATACACTACAGTTACAGCTTCCGATCCTGTGACAATATGACACAGTCAATAGTTGAACGTTAAATTTGAAAAATACATTTAAGAACGAGGGCTCCTGGAATTGAATTACATGTCCAATAAGCTTTTGGTAGCTAGTTTACACCGAGTTATTATCTAGAAAAAACGACCCCTTGCCCTTGTAGTTATTACCGCTCCTGCGTGTCCACAAGTTTGTTCAAAACCATAAGTATCGCAAGGCAAATCTTTTGGGCTAAATGTCCGGAGCACGGATGCTTTAGCCCGTTCGTAAATTTTAATAAAAATACAATTTATGAGGACTAAAAATTGCAGACAATTTTCGTCGTCAGACATATTTTTCAAAGGACAGAATCACTTAATTTAGAAGTACGATGGACAGATCGGACAATGATAAATATATGCCCAAGTGAGCCGAACTAAAATTTCGTCGGCGGATGTGTTGGTAAGCGTATTTCTCTGCCTCTTCATCTGCACTTATAGCAGATTTACAAACAATGAGTTACATATCAACGCTTGGGATGACAGACATATCCAAAAGGTGCCTAATGAAATAAAATGGGTCATTGATTTACTGTTCATACTCCGTTTTGAATACACTGCTTCATAAAATGTAAGCATCTGCTATGACGGATTCGGCAAACCCTGGTCTCCGCAGCCTAGTACGTGGTGGTGATTATCTGGCGACTGGTTCCCAGGTGGTAGATGACCTTGTGCACCTGCCGGTTATACTGGTCGTGAGCAGCACCGCCATGCCGTCCACGTTTTTCTGACCAGATATGTTCTTTTTGCTAGTTAAAATCCCGTTCAGTTGTTTATTGTGCACCTAGGGTTGATGCTGCGCGTCCGCTCGTATCAGTCAACTGCGCCCGGCTCCCTTCGCGACTGAAGTATCTTGAAATCCTGCTCCATATTACTTGATAAAATAGGTCTACTGAAATACTCCAGCTAATCTAAGACACATTTTTTGTAATTCACTAAACGTTCATGAGATTAGACAATAACTGTACTCTTTTTATGAGGGCCATAACTTGTCCTTTGTAAGCCAATTGTCTGAAAGAAAGTGCAACCCGTCTCAGGCCCGCGCAGCACAGAAGTTATCCATCATAAGCACAGGTCAAAAGTTGCCTCAAATTTCAGTAAACCAGCTAGCGTTTGAAGTTTTGAGACACCGATAATGTTGCTAGTCGGATGTTTTTGATCTTAAGGTCAAATCTGCGTCTAAATTGTAAGGAGTGTGCGATTTGTTTAAGCTAAGTTGCAACTCTTCGTCAGAGGGTGCTTTAAAAGTACTTTGAAAATCAAAATGTCCTTTAGCATGTTAACAGATTTCTGTTATATTCTTCCGTACGTTTTAAGTGAAAACGCTATGGCCGGTCGAGCTGATAATTATTTGCAAACTGCAAAATTGTGTTACAATTAAACGTAGCCTTTGTTATGTTTGACAAGTGCGTTTGGCACCCTTTTGTGTGTCTTGTTTTAACAAAGACTGCAGAACATGTTTGTTTCGCAAATTGGGTAAACAAAGCACGCAATTCAACGATAGACATCTTGCTAGGCAAAACAGGAAAAGGATTGCAGCTAGTCCGTTTCCGTTTCTATGAATATACTTATGCTGTCGGTTAAAAACAATTTAAAAAACAAAACCTGGAACTGTATTAATATATGGACAGCGATTAGCTTAAAGCAATTTGTCATCGCTTTACATTGTATGCAATGATATTTTATAGCAGATGGAATCGGCATAAAATATGCATAGACGGATTTTAGCCAAAGGCATGATGAACACAAAGCGTTTAGTACAGGTATTCTCAAGGTCTGTGAACTGGAAAGCAAGAAAAGCATCGTGTAGCAGATAATCGCTTATGATACAAGGTATAAGAACGTAATAGCATAAAGACAATACTTTTCAAAACGTGTAAATGCAGATTCTCAGAAAACTAAAAAAAGTACTATCACCCGCAACCACATTTTATATTTAAAAATTTAATTTAAATGTTCATTAATCTGCAGCAAACCTATAATTCAAACATGAGATAAAAACGATCGGAGTAATTACTACTGTCTTCAACATCATGCGATGGTGAATTTCTACCCATCACTAGGCCGCTGGGTTTTATTAACTTTATCTTTGAATGAAAAGCAAGCTGCCTGTGCCCCAATATGTCAGTGAAAACGTTTTTTTCATGCAGCACTTAGCATTGTTTTTCCTCAAAAACAGACTGTAAGAAAAGACTTTACTCTGATGTATTTTTTCAGTGCAGTTTACATGTGAATTGGAATTTAGCCGTATGTACTTTGTAAATGCCGGATAACGAAGAATGCGTTTTTATCAATTATTAATTCAATCTTAAAGCTTTTTCATGCATATTGAGCATGTCTGACACAAACCACTAAGTTTTACTTCTGGCATAACTAAAACCAGAAGTCCTCCCCACAATGCTAGCATAATTTTATTAAAACTTCGGAATCAAACTAAACCAGTTTTTTCCTACCTGCAAAACTGGAAAGAGCCGTAGATACTTGTGTTAATTAAACGCTATATTTTCGCTATATATAGTAACCAGTACAAACATAGTATCAATCATTCAGACGATTGTAATTTTCCGTCAATGATGTTTGGCCACGGAGCTGTATTCAACGAATTTTTTATGGCCAAATTAAGGTGCAAGGAGTTCTCCGCCGCAGAAAGCCTAAAAGCAACTGAAGTGGCATTCCAGCACGAACCAAAGATGATCTATCCTCTGTAAGCCGACGTTTTGCAATTTTTGAGTACCATTGATAAACAACATGTAGTTATTTTAAGAAATTCTGCATTTCACTCTGGTTTCAACGACGCAGGTTTATTGGTATATTATAAATTCGCAAATCATTTTGACCCGCGACCGTTTGCAAAGTGCACGCAGGTTGTTCAGGTATGTAATACGAGTTGTGTGGAAGCATTTAAAATAGAAACCGAAAAACATATAGAAGTGGTGCGGATATAAGGTGCGTCACATAACAAACCTCCTTAAAATGGGCCTCGATTGATAAAGAATGCTTGAATATTCTCATAACATCGGTTATCTTGTGGCATAATCCCACTTTATTTGGCTAAAGATCGTTTTCCTTTTGCAGCAATACAATTGGGATTGTCGAGTGAGATATCGATCGACATTTTGCGGCAAATTCTTGGGAGCCTTATTTGCATAATATAAGTGCCTTAAACATTTTGTGCATTTATCCACAGCCATGGTACGTTTTCTTGACAGCATGTTTGTATCATGCGTTGACTTAGAAAAAAAGGGAAATGCACGTTTTTCTCACGTATGACTTTAGTATGTTCCTGCATATAAATAGGTCTGCAAACAATTCAATTTTGTCAACTTACTAAATGTCATATTTTGTGCTAAGGACACCCTCAAGAACCCGACTGGGCAAAAATAATGTTCCCCGAGGATTTTAGGGTCGAAATGTCCAGAGCTCACTTACAAGAAATATGCACCGTTACACACGCATATATATAAGTAGAATGGCATTATCGACAAAGACGAGGGAGACTGGAATGGCCATTTCCGGCTTATAAGCCGTCATCAGCCAGCCATACCCAACCCCGAAAAGTTGAGCATCCCAGGCTCGAACTCGCGATTTGTTATTTAGAAGTCCATGTCCCTAACCACTGGGGTTTGAGGCGTGGATTTCTTGTGGCAAAACAGTGTACACATACTGAAAGTCACCGATCAGACGGAATTTTTGTCTACAGGACAAACCATTCGGTCGGACATGGCATTTGGGTGTACTCGTCACGGTGGTGAATTTGCTGCTTGTCAAGGTTAAAACCCGAGGAACCATTGTCGGTATGCTGCGTGTGCAGATGATTGTGACTGAGTACGTCCTGCTGCCAATGAAGATGAATGGGAAGACAGCACGTTATAGGCATATATCTGCGAAAGGGACGAATAGCCGATCATTGCAGGCTAAGGGAACATTAAGCTGCATCCGATTAAATTTTCGGGGGTGGGTGAAATGAGTACGGCATAAGAATAACATGTTTGAGAATGAGCGGTTTACCCAGCCCTGTTAAGAATGCTTCATCCAAGTCATTCACTTTCCCTTAATTCAAAAAGTTTTAGATAAGCATAAATCTTTTTTTTACAAAAAAGTCATAGAAGATGTCTTTTTTGCTTTGAAAATAACTATTATTCTCGTTTCGGTATACAAAGTCACCCCCGTTTCAACTTGTCGTATTCCTCACGCCAATCAATTGGCAATCTGACCCTTAAATCAAAGATACCAGATCGACAACATTTTGGCGTGCCGACACTTCAAATGGTAGCTTATTTTTGAAATTTATGGCAGTTTTTGACCTGTGCTTTAAATGGGTCACGTCGGTCGCCACCAAGACAGACTACTAGGTGTCGCGACTTTGTGTTGTGCCGACTGAAGGGCCGATTTAGAAGGGACCATTCGCAAAAAACTTTGATAGGTATAGATGACAAATTATGTGATATGCATCTGTCCAACCAATTTTCAATGCTTTCTTAGACACATATATTTCTCTTAAAAGCAAATGTAAAATATGTTTATTGTGCTCGTTCATTTACAACGACGTTCATATTTTGCCCCTTAAGTTGATGATGGTAATGATGATGATAATAATAATAATATTGACGGTAGGTAGCTCACTGGGACCAAAATGGACACGGAGCAAATTGACCCAGAGAACACTGCTTATCGAGTTTTTCTTAACGTTTAAGACGCGATTGTAAATGCTCTTAAGCACCCAGGACACAGCAAAACACGTTGGGAGAACTATCGTATATGACGAATCGGAATTGTATAAAGTTAAGGATATCACACTAGCAATGTTGCAACCGTCTCAGCAAACGAGCGCTAAATTGAGTTAAAGCGAAGATAATGAAAACGCGGGGAATTAAACAACAAAAATCCGCAAAGAATAACGGATATATGCCTCTTTAGCAAGCCCGGCCCCAGTTAATTGCCAAGCAACTGCAACCGGAAGTTTGTTTGGTAGATGAAGTTCATTAGTGAACTTTTATTGACAACGTCAACAGTTACTTTCCTACAGGCAGCTCGTACGCAGTGCGCGGTCAAAGCCCCGAAAGTATTTAAGCCGTTGACACGCATATCCGAGCCATTCTCTGCATTAGGGAGGTAAGTTAACGCACAATCAATTTGCAGTTAGGTAATTTTGCAATCCGTTTCAACAGTTCCATTGACGTTCATAGTCTTTTCGCTTGCTGGACTAGGAAGGACGGTAACTGCAGGGTCCATGGAACACTAGGTTGGTGTGTGTTCCGTCTTTCCATTTCCACGGACGCTACTTTGACGTGATTCCTCTACTCAACAACATTTCAGTAGTTTGACCCTATAAATTTGTGAGTTTCAGCCGCAAGACAAAAGCTTCTATCATTTTATGATAAGAATTTTCGGATATAATCAAGTCATGTCTGTCGTTAGTGGCTGCGATTTAATCGCGTGCGTTGGATTTTGGTGTGATGGTTGCTAGGCCATCCGACGCACTGACCCAAGCATTGGGAAATTTTTCACTGGTACGTTTCCAGCAAAGCCTATTATTCCAACTAGGACTAAAATAATGGCTGAGTTGTTTGGCCCGATATTTAAATGGGTTGCCCTTAATTGAATATAGTTCGGCCATGCCCTGGAAAATTACAGTGCATATGTTTTAGCAGAAGGGTTCACGGCGCATATCAAATATCTTAAGCATCACCCCCTGACCTAGTGCCACCCCCCGTTTTAATTAGTCGCATTCCTTACGGCAATCAATCGGCAATTTGACTCTTAGATCAAACAGACCAGATCGAAAACTTTTTCGGCGTGTTGACACTTCAAATGCTAGCTGTTGCACTGAAAGTAATGACAATATTTGATCTGTTCTTGCGAGGGGTTACGTCGGTCGTTACTCAGACAGACTACTAAATGTCGCGACTTTGTGCTGTGCCGACTGAAGGGCCAATTTAGAAGGGACGGTCTGATAAATTATAAAGTATGCATTTCTTCAATCGATTTTTCATGCTCGCATAGACCCATATACTCATCATAGAAAGCATATGTAAAATATGTTTATTGTGCTCGTTTAGTTACAGAAAATTTGAGATTTTGGCCAATGAGCTGCTGATAATGATTAATAGGAACCCAATGAAAGCATATCGGACACGAAGCAGAACGAATCAGAGAACAGTGCTAATCGAGCATTTGTTGGCGTTTTTAGGTGGGAAGACAAATACGTGATCATGAAAGCCCTAAAGTCCTCCAGGCCGGTGTGAAACCCATTGGGAGAACTAACGTAAATCACGCAACAGATTCGTATCAAGTTAAGGACAGTCAACTAGCAATGCCACAAATGTCTCAGCAAACGGACCACTAAGTTGATTTAAAACGCAGATAATTAAAGCGCAATTGGATGTGCATCAGAAAAGGGGCGCGCGGAAACGGGTATCCAGCGACTTTCGCAAACCCGGCCTCAGTAAATTACCGAGCAACTGCAAGCGAGATTTTGCCTGGTAGATGCAATTCATTAGTAAACTTTATTAACTACGTCAACAGTTATCGTCCCCTCGCACACTGTGCCCCGCCATAGCACTTTCGGCAGCGTAACCCGGTCGTACTAACTCACTAGGGCAGGATACGAAAGGAGGAGAGTCAGCGACACACGTGGCGGAGCCATTCGCTGTATTATAAAGGAAAATTAGCGCACAGTAAATTGGTAGTTAGGGTAGTTTGCAGTCCGTACTAACAGTTCCTTTGACATACGTAGCCTAACCGCATGTTCAAATGAGCGCTAGGTCGGTGTGCGTTTCGTCTTACCGCTCCAAGTGACGCTATTTAACGTGATCCCCCTCCTCAAAATTAATTCAGATGCTTGACCTATGACATCCGTAAATTGCAGCTGCATAACAAAAACTTGCTGAAAATTTTACGATAAGAACCCATACACGCGTCATAGAAAGCATATGTAAAATGTGTCTTTTGTGCTCGTTCAGTAACAGCAATATTGAGATATTGGTCCATGAGTTGATGATAATGATGATTAGGAACCCACTGAAAGCATCTTGCACACGGAGCGGAACAACCTAGAGAACAATGCTTATTGAGTATTTGTTGGCGTTTTGGGTGTAAAAGCAAAGAGGTGATCATAATTTCTCTCAAGACGTCCAGGACGAGGTGAAACACATTGGGAGAACTAACGTAAATTACGCAACAGATTCTTATCAAGTTAAGGACAGTCAACTAGCAATGCCACAAACGTCTCAGCAAACGGACCACTAAGTTGATTTAAAACGCAGATAATGAAAACGCAAGTGGATATGCAACAGAAAATCAGTACACGGAAACGGATATCCTGCGTCTTTCGCAAACCGGCCCAGTAAATTACCAAGCAAATGCAGATCATTAGTAAACTTTTATAAACTACGTCAACGGTTAGCTTCCTAAAGGCAGCTCGCACGCAGTGCCTCACCAAAGCACTTTCGACAGCATAACCCGGCCGTAATAACTCATTAGAACAGGATCCGAAAGGAGAAGAACCGTTGAAACACGTGGCCGAACGACTAGCTGCATTAGAAAGGAAAGTCAATATGCCGTCCGTATTATCAGTTCCCTTGACAAACGTAGCCTAGTCGCTTACTAGATTAGGAAGGCAGGTAACTACATGGACAATTGAACGCTAGGTCGGTGTGTACTCCGTCTTACCACTGTCACTGGAACCCCTTTTGCTTTATCTCCCTTCTCAAAATTAATTCACTTGCTTGACCTAAAACATCCGTAAACTGCAGTTGCAGGACAAATCCTTGCGGACAATTTTACGATAAGAACGTCCAAATGCAAAAATGCCGTATCTTTCTGCATTATTAAAGTGCTCCGACACTTCACAAGCCTTCAGAAAACCGTACCATTGCGCTACTTTTGTTACTCCGAAAACAGTGATTATTTAATTCTTTTTAAAACCAAAACATGAAAATCCCTCCAAATAGTCATGTAAAAGGTTTATTTTGAGACAATTATACTTTCGCAGTCCAGTAGTACATTTTATGAGAAATTCGCATTTTAAGACTAGTCATTAGAAAAGCGAAACAGTAGTAGGTCATCTTTGAAGTCCTTGTATATTCGCATTCAAAGTCCGATAAAAAGACCAAGTAAGCACATATCTGTCCGTAATCGCAGGCCTATCTTTCACCGTTGAAGCCCACACTGTTATCACATGGTCAGTCAACGCGCAGTTCCTTGAACATATACGCCCTCATTACAGTCACCAATCCTCCGTGTCTGGATCCCACAGTGATGTCGTTAATCCTCAGGGAGTGTGGACAAAATATCATATATCCTTCTATGCATACAGGTGGCGACCCGTAGGCGGAGGCTTTGAGTTAGGCCACCCGCTGCTACCGTCTTAGTCGCCATTGGGCTTGACTCAGACAAGTCACTGGTAGGTCAGATCTCATTTCTTAGCTGTACCTATAGTAGACAATACCCAGTCTAACCCCTTACCACAACCCCTAACCGTAATCCCTAACACCCTGCTGCCAACCATAGCGTCAACTCTTAACCCTAACCTTTAATGTCTACCCCCTAAGCTGACCCCTTACCACTAATTCAAAGCCCTAGTAAGCACCGCTATGAAATGTGATCTTGCCTACTGAGATATTGGCGAGTGTGTATAGACCAATCGAATTGGATTTACTATTGAAACTCAGCATAATGATCTAATAGTGGTAACATGGATGATTGCCCAATGACGTCATCAATGCACCCGGATTGTGTCCAAGGATAGGTATGAAATAGCTCCTTCTCAATGGGACCTCTATCGGCCTATCGGTTGCGTTAGGTGCATTACCCACAAAGGAAGTCTGGCAGAATTGGCACTGGGCGTGTGGAACGCGTAGATAATTTGTCAGTCCTTGCGACCACGCTTACGTCTAGTCGTCCTAAGGTTGGCTGACCATAGAAGAGCTCCGCGTGTGCAACGAGGCAGTGCGATGAATAGCCGAATATTAAATGATGGTCGCCTCGTGAGATTTTCGTTCCATCAAAAATTATCGCATTGCATTCAGGCGAAAATAAACAAACACAAACCTATTGCCTTCAGAGGATGAAACTGATAAAGAGCGCTTATTGGCATATCACCGCAAAAGCACACTTATTCGTCTACCTGTCATAACACGGCCGATGGGTATCTCATCTGAATAGGAATAAATAATTTTTGCTGCAGGAAACTGGCAGTTCTACGTTTTTTTGCAATGTGGAATATATTGTTCTGCACCTTATTCTCTTTTTACAATCGGTTTGCATTTGCCTGCAATATGCCCAATTACTAGCTAATCCTTTTTTAAACAGATTGTTTGTTGTTTACTCTTAAACAGATTAATATTAGCTAACTTTTGGCGCCTGCATGGATCTGCTGGTGAGAAGCTTCTCAGCTCAGTTTCCAATAGTATATGGATAAAAATGGATTTTCTTTCACTCCTTTGATAGAGAATGAATGAATTTGGTTTTAAGAAAGTTTCTTTCGGTGAGATTTTTTAACACTGTACAATTACCATTCATACTGCATCGTACGTCTCAATTTAAATTTACCCCTCCTGAAATGTGCATCAACGACCACAATCATTGCAATTTTTCAGACTCAATGACAGTTCGACCGTCGATTTCGACGATGTCCACCGTGTGCCCCACAGCTGCAGCAGCGGTGGGAGCAGGGACGGTGACTTACGCAGGGGTTTATAGTGCCAGTAGACTTGCGTAGCATCTACCTATGTGTCCATTCTGACCGGCAGCCTAGCAAATATTGTCCACACGCACGTAAACGATGCAAATGAAGGTAAGTAGACTTTCTGAATCGCTTACAAAATAATGCCCGAAAGCCGTTCGCATTATTTCGATGCGGTTTATGTACAAGCATATAATTCTAGTGCAGAATGTGGGACGGAAAAGAACATAACAAATGTACAAAAATTACCTTACAGTCGAATTCTTCACGACTTCAGTTAGCACATTCCACACAAATGCGACGACTCACAGGGCCATACGTTAGGGACATTTCTGGTAAACAGCGAGTGCGCAGGAATTAAAATGCGCTGGAAAATTAAAGTGAGTGACACATATCATGAAATACTGGTCGAAGTTTTGAAATGCGTTTTCGATTAGGAAGAATTACTTAGACGGGCTTATTATACTAATTAACATGCGACACAATCCTAAACAATATCGGACTCGGCATTATGTCAGCTTTGAAGTCACTTCTGTAGAAACCATATCGATAAAATTTCCTAATTGAGCTGCATATATTTTTCTCCTTGATTTTCCTTTGTCATATAAATTCAAGTAGATTTCAGAAAAAACATGGACAAAAAATAGATTTTCTTTCACTCTTTTGATAGAGGAGGAATGCGTTTGGTTTTAAGAAAGTTTCTTTTGGTGAGATTTTTTAACACTGTACAATTACCATTCTTAATGCATCGTATGTCTCCATTTAAATTTCCCCCTCCTGAAATGTGCATCAACGACCGTAATCATTGCAATTTTTGGACTCAATGTGGCCTCTTTTAAAGGCATGGAAGAAAGTACGCGTTTTTTTACACAGGACCGGTACACCGTGCAGACTGAAAGAACTTACGAATGAAGGCGAAATTTTGAGTTCCAGGTGTATGCATAAGAGAAGAAGAAGGGTCGAGCACCGGAAAACTTTATTTTTGTCCTGAGCGTTAATACTTGTTCAGGTGTCCATCGGCAGAGGTAGAAGCAGCATTTGTACAAGCGACAGACAGCACAAGACTAGAGGTGACTGCGCAGGGCTCTGTACGCCGACGCTAGATCGATAAATCGATCGACCGAGTTCTTATACGACGCCTATGCTACAGTATACCTATGAGTATTCACAGCTCCCGCTGTCATTGGCACTTGGTGTGACGATTGTTGGATGGTCGACATTCGCGCCGTTAATTGCTGCAACTTCATCATGCGCGTTGAATGTTGTTGTGATGATTGCTCAGCCATCTGATCCACCGACCCCGGCGTTGGGACAATTGTTCATCTGTGCGCTTACTGCATGTATTTAAATCCTCCTAGACGAATCTCAGCACTCAGTATGGAAGGGAAAGACCATTACACTCGTTAACTGACTGGGGGCCAGTAAACCATGACTAAAGCAGCTCCCGGGCCACGCGGTTTCACCCTCATGCGCGAATTTCGGCCCCATTGAATTTGACTTGTAACCCGATCTCGTCGAACGCGCCGCAACTTGAGAGCTGGCGTCATTTCTCCTCACCACTGCAGCTTATGCGGCTACCCGCGTTCGGAGCTGTCTAACAGTTTCTCTGACGTATTTGATGTGTCCGCAACTGCATCAGATCCGATAAACGACTCCAAACTTTTCTTGCCGTGGCAGCGGGTATATCGGTTTAATTACCAGACGCCTGATAGTTGCCTCCTGTCAGTGTGCAACTACAAACACAAGCGCTGTGGGAAGGCTGCTGATAGCTTCCGAAACGTTCTTGACATACGGAAGCGCTAGCTAAAATTTGGTGACCGTACTGCAGCCCCTTGTGATTGAACGACCGTATTTGCTTTTGTCTCTGGTGATGGATACGAGCAGGAATCCGAAAAGACAATCTAATATAGCTTTTGTCCCAACGATCGTGTCTCCTTCTTCAAAAATATACTACTCTTGAAGAGTGAAAAATTTATGCTTTTCATGAGACTTCGTTTACAAGGGAGCGAGCAATGTCCAATTCAGAAGGGATTACATACACAGACATATACGCGTTTAAGTGTTGGAAAACACTTTCTTGTACAAATTATGTTTTACGATTAGTGGCTGATTAGCCATCATTGATGCAAGTTCATCAAATAGTATTTTGTGTAGCCACTAACCTTGCATTTTATAGACGTCAAATGAATTTATAGAATCTATATTGGGGATAGAGAATTACAAAAATCGCCTTGAATCTAGTTGGGGGGCCCGCCGCTAGTATCCTCAATTCCATACAACTGAGTATGGGCATTGTACGTAATTGTAAACTTAGACTAATGAGCTGCCGACGCAATGGTATATTAACGTCTGCATGCATTGCTATTCATCTGAACTTCGTACTTGTCCATTTATTTGAGTTTCCTGTTAGACCTATGAGTACAGTAACAACGTTAATCAAAATGATTACAGATTCCCACAAATATCAGATAGTGTTGGGTGACAAATATGCATAAATATTGGCGGTGCCTATTGCTTCCAGTCAAGAACAGAAATTTTATCAGTGCCAATCCAAAGAATTGATCACTATGGGGCAACGGGAACGAAAGTGTTGTGGTTTGGTATCCGGTCTACGCGTGCCCTAACAAATGTCTGGCTGTTTTTAATAGGCTATTCTGGAACATAATGCTAATTAGGCACGGTTGTGATTTATGTGCACATGTTTGTGAGTGAATTGGACTCGCAGGTGTTACCTTCAAGGACAATATTGCGCAACGTTGAGTAGACGAAGACACTTCTAAAGTCTCCTAGGAGCGCAAAATACGCCTAAAATGCCGTTTAACCAATCTGAATGATAATCTTTTGTAGAAAATGGAGCACTGATTTCTCATTAGAGGTCGCCTTAAGAAGAACCATCATAGAGGAGGACAACTAAGTATCTGGCCTGTGAACAATCCTCGCAAACCCGGCCGACATTTGGGTTTCAAACCGTGCGATATTGCTTACAGTGAGGGGACATAATGGTGGGGTCTAGAACGAACGGGCCCAATTATTTTATTTCTATCTTCCGTTTTCAACTTACATGCGTCGGAAACTACGAAAGAGCTGAAAGTTTATTTTGGAGTTTCTCTTCTTCGAGTTTTTCGTGTTTTTGCCAACCCATTTGATGTTAGTGAGTGGGATGCAAAACGTCATTTGTTTATAAGACGCCAGACTTACATAGGAAATACTAGATTTCAATGCGAACACGTTTCTCGTAAAATGATGGAACACTGCCTATTAAAAATTGATCTAAGAATTATCCTTGGACAGTCACGCCTCTCTGCCATAAATGGTCGAGATTATGTATGCATATTCTATAAAAAATACAGTTCCTTTGGTGTTTAAACTTGTTGGATATAGCTCAAACGCCAGTTTTCGTTTGCAAATGTTGTTGCTTGAAATTATCATTGTGTTTGGAAAGGCGGTAGTTAAATGACGAACATTGGAAGACAGTGTAGGATATGGCAAATTCTCCTTTTCAGAGTCAACGACTTTCTGAAATGTCATCCTGCAGCATACGTCGTACGAAGTTGCAGTGATGAATTACGCTACGTCCATTTACTGAAACTCATTTTTCTCAAGCGAACTCACATCGAGTTGCTTGCAATGAACCTCTGCTTTGACACTCTTATTAGCCTCCACAAAGCCGTAAGGCGGGACACCAGTAGCGAGCTAGAATACTGTCACGATAAAATTCTGCGCATGCAACTTAACCTTCGGGAGATGTTTGTTGCTTCTTCACGATCAACTATGGCCACATATCGTTATCATACAAATAATCTTTCCCCTGAATTTCATGTTCAGTTCATGTACAGGTTGTCCCGATATCAGTGAACCGTATGAATTGCAGTTTCATTAGAAATGTGGGTCTGACAACAGTAAGCGGGATTTGCTGATAGACTTCACTCATTGGCATAAGCCGCAAAAATCAGTCTTCTGTGTCAAGCCCTCGTTGTCGTGCCAATAAGGTTTACGACAAACATTATTTAAATCCAGTCATTTGCAGATAACTCCCAGTTAACCGCTACAGCAATGTGGAGGACATCGATTTTGATTTTGCACGTCCTTCATTGTATGTCGGGGCTTGCTGTTGTATCGTTAGGTAAGGAGTTTGTAA
>CACRXP010000093.1:815778-922936 GCA_902702965.1 Spirometra erinaceieuropaei | reverse complement strand
CCGTGATGTCTGTCTGACTAATCCCTCAACGGTTTGCATTAAGTTACTATTCGCTTGACGCTACGATTAACGTTACAAGACTAAACGGAGGGCGAAGTTAAGTTTCTGTGCTACGATCAAGACCTTTGCCTTCGAAATATGTGGTAAATAAAATTTAGCTTTTATATGTTTGCTTCGTTTTTGGGGCATTCCCTTGTCTCTGGTTACGGGGTTCAGTTGCCTGTCGTTCCGTTTGCTAGTTTTCTAAATACCGATGTCTTCATCTTCCTCCTGTTACACCAGTTAGCCCAGACCACCAGCCATCGGTGAATACGGCGTTGGCGAATATAACATCAACTAAAATCAAGTACGTATGCCCTTTTTGCCTTCAAACTGCAACACCTCCCCCAAACCTAGGTGCACCAGCATTTATGCCGTGAGATCGTCAAGTATACCGAGTGTTTTAAAGGGTGGAGAAGAGCTTTACCAAAATGAGTTATCAAAGAGGTGACATCGTACCAACGTTGTGAAATGTCCTTTCTTTGTCTGCCGTTGACAAACGCAAATTCATTCAGCACTTGCCCCTTAGCCCAGCAGCAAGCAGCATTATATCCAGTGAACACGGCAGGCATGATTTTTCTGCGACTTTGCAGTTTACGTTTCCTCCGAGCAAAAACGCACGGCGTGCATGAATAATTAAAAAAGCATCTGACTCACTGCAATCCACAGAAATCAATATTGTGAGCATATTGTTGACTGTAGCATGCTTGCGATTGAGAACAATACATCGACGGCTACCTGACTAAGGAAATTACTAGCCATTTCAGTGTAGGAGCTCTTGTCTTTCAGTGGTGGCTTTGTCTGCTGTAGCGCTGAATTCACCTTAAAAACGATGCCATTTCGAAGGAGAACAGTACAAGCCAAATCCCGAGGTATTTACATCTGTGAACATCTGTACGCTGTCTCAAGCATTTACCTCTCGTTACTAGCATGTATGCCTCAGTCTACTACACCCTTGCTTGTTCATCGTCATTATCCTATGTAGAGCAAGCATGTCGGCAAGAAAGCAGTATGCGACCCAATGCAGGGAATAAAAACCAGGTCTGAACGTCGAAAAGGAGAGCGTAGAAGTAGGTAAACTATCGGACAAATGTTGAATTGGCATATTGCATCCTCGCGTCAAAAAGTGGAAGAAGTGGTGGAATTGTAAGAGCCGTCAGTCCATCTTCGATTTACTGGCAAACGTCTACGCCCTGGGTGTGAGACACATTCAATGCCAGCATCTAGCTTGCTCTGTTGCATTCTCGGTCGTTGCGGACCACAGTGTTTCATATCGCTCCAAGTGGACCGTGCACAATCTCGCACGACAAGTTCCATTGGCTTGATGCGAGGGACGGGGCCATAGCTATTCACGTAGCATTTTCCTCAGGTTAGTCGGTTATCCCATTTAGTCCAACGACGAAGAAAGCAGTCGAATTTCCTCAGTTTTTTGAACCCTCGCCTTGGAATTGGAACTCTAAATAACCACACATTCATCATTGTGTTTTACGTAAGTTACGTCACCTGTTCCAAAAGTGACGCCATGTATAAGATACAAGAAATGTCCTTTTCGTTTAAACAGAAGACGGTATTGTCAAGCACATGGTTGGGACGGCAAAACACCCTCAAAGCGGTCATATTCGGCTTGCCACACCGCATATCAGATGATTCTTTCCCGGTAAGGAATTGTTACCACATCAAACATTGCCGTGTGTGGGGAATTGAAATTCATTTCCTGTCCAATGGCAGTCGAAACTCTTTTGTTACGTAAACCTCATGAAGATTACAACATTAAATTCCCAACATCATAGTTAGGCAAGTAAATCAGTTTCTTTATTTTTTTCACATAGTCTCTAAACATGAAAATACATTTTAAGATATCTCCATTCGTTCGTTTCTGAGTCGTGGGTAAATTTAGTTTCCTTAAAAGCGCAGCGGCAACCATTTCACACCAAAGAACACTGTCCCTGAGGTTTAACAAATAATACAGCTTATCGTCATAACTGACTTACGTTTCATTTACCGATCTCTCTTCCCTCACCCACCTGAGCCCGGTGTAAGGGTAAAGTCCAGAAAACCCCAGGCAGTGTTGGACACACTGCCAGACAAGGCTACACATTCTGTCTAATCTTGCTACACACCTCTGGTCTGTGTCTCATGGAACACACATTCACCAAAACCAGAAACGCAAGCAACAAAGATACAAACCTGGGTAGGAGAGCTAAACATGCCGCCTTAGTAATAAGCCATTGCAGCCTGATTCCCTTCCCCAACGGAAAAGCCTGGATTATCCCGTCAGATGGAGGCCTACCTAAACGCGGCTTGCTTACGCTGTGATAATTTAAGAGCACGCAGACGGCCTTACCGAGGAATATGTGATGAATTCGTAAGGATGAAGATCTTGGATTCGACTTCACTATGCCCTCCTTCTATCACATATCGAGGCCATTCATCTTGTTCGGGTTTTGTGCGAGAATGATGTGTACGTTGGTGTTCCAAACACCGGTTCACCAGTCTCAGTAGGATGCATTTGTAAATGGCCGACCAGGCAAATTCGTGGTGTTCATTTGCGATGGCAGTGTGCACAGGATAATTTAGTAGCTTCTGTACTGTCTGCGGAGGTGGTGCTGTTGATATTGGCAGTGCTAATGAAGAGCTGACATCTACCTGCGATGATTTTTAAATGTCGATATTACGGTAAATGGCGATGTGTTGGTCATGCAAATGACCCAGTAGGTCCATGATGAGCGTGAGAGAACAGTATGGCGAGTTTAACAATTTTGACGGATCTCTGTTGATGTCCTCTCACGGGTGCGATGGATTTGCAGGTGGCCGATCAGGCCAATGTATGAAGTGAATGGGCAATTGTGATGAGGACAGGTTGGGATGCCTGTTCGCAATGTCGATAGGGGGGACGGTGATGGGTTAGGGGTCTCTGTTGATGTCCTCTCACGGGTGCGATGGATTTGCAGGTGACCGATCAGGCCAATTTATGTAGTGAATGGGCAATCGTGATGAGGACAGGTTGGGATCCCAGTTCACAATGTCGATAGGGGGGACGGTGACGGGTTAGGGGTGCGGTTAAGGGAAGCTGCGAGTGTTTTCATCGTTAATAGGAGTGGGAGCAGTGGAAGTCTTCGCCTTTTGGATTGTGGGAAGGATGATTTGGGCGGTGGGTGACGACGGAGCAGCGAGTGGGTACTCAGTGGTAGTGATATTTGTCGTAATCGTGGGGTTGCTGGCAGTGATCGAATTTGTATTATCGTTATTTCATTCTGTCCGGAGAGGCTCGACGAGAACGATTTGGACGCGGGCTGTTCGCTTATGGTGTAGACACGCTGAATTTATTGTAGTTGTAACTAAGCAGGGCTAATTGAGTCGAGTACGATGATAGTGGATCGACTTTATTATCCCTATCTATCTCACACACACACCCACGACGACGCAGGGTGAGAATATTGATGGTGGCTTTCGCGTAAATTAGCTTTTGCTGATTATAGCCTTGTACAGCGTCCAACTTTATCTATCCTCCTTGCTCACCTGGATGCTATGGCAAGAAAGAATTAAGCAGATTGTAGATGAGTAAAGCCGCTGGAGGCAGGAGAGATCGCGGGTGGCTCGCACGGCGACAAAGCCCACCTATGGGCACTACCACACTTCCTGGTCTTAAAGGCACACTAACCAGGATTATTTACGTCAGCGCACGTAGGGGTGCGACGTACATCTAATTTGATGGGGAGTAAACTGGCCAACGGACATGCCGTCATACCCCAAATACTCGTATTTTTATGAATTTCCATCCCCTGTGACTCCTGCCCGCGTATGACCTCTCCGCAGTGTTGGTTTGCTCGTCTACCGCGTGACTCGTCTTAATATGAACTCTCTATCTCTCTCACATACATTCACATACACACTACTTATTAATCTTTCACGAGTCATTCGTGTGTCCAAGCCCGTCTGATTTGGAGTGCTCCTAAGCGCAAAGGCTTTCTGAAGTGATCGTTCATCGGCCTTGTGTTACGCGCATGGGTTTTAGGGATTAATAAGTCATATGTTGAGTAACTTTTTTTAAATGTAGCAGACATGTACGGTTAAGGCCCAAACCCGTCATTCGGTGATATTTCGCCAGGTCTTGACGCAGTTTACAACCAGCTTTCCTAAGTATTTTCCGGGTGAAGTTTTTAGTTTTATTTTTTTCTTAATTCCATCAGACATTTAGCGCTATTTCGCAGTTAATCGATCGGAATAAGGTTTTATTGGTCAGTCCGAAATTGATGCGAACATTTGAGCTGGCACCTATTAGCTACGGCGAGATATAACCGCAGAATTTCCTGATCTCCCAACGGGAAGTTATGTTCTTTGTTTAGCCTTTAAAAACACAGATAATTACTAAAGGCGAGTTTTTAAAACGCACTGGGTTAGAAAGTGTTCATCTTAATGTGTTCAGATTTTCAAGTTCTTCAGGACTTATTTGAAAATGGGAACAAAGATTACGGATTGTCATTAAACTTTTATTGTGGGTATATCTTCATAAATTCAGTCCTATCCGTCATATGATCAAACCGCTGCCAATGAGACCCTCGTGCGGCTTAACTTAAACTTACTGGACTGCATACTGCGGTTTATTCGTCGTCTAAATGATGTGGAAGACGCAGCTGCTTGTTTTGTTCAGCTTCTATCACATGTTCGAATCTGCTGGTACTGTGCTGCATTACTGTTACCAAAAAACAGAACTGTTCTTTTTGGGAAGTAAACCCTCTTCATTGATACATTTCATATCATTTTGGTAACATATGCAGTGTCAGGAATTTTTTGACTTTGTATGCAGACGGTTCAATCGTCTTGTCTTTCGGCAACAGCTCACTACATGTCATCACACTATCGTTAGGGTTTAATTTTTTAAATATATTGTACATATGCCAAATGCTAGTATTCAATAACCGTTTTTATTTTATTTGAAATGCATGTTTGGCAAGAGCCTAACCCTATCCGTAACATTTGAACTTGCACGTGAAGTTAATTATATGGGCTGTTAAGCACATATTCAGATTTTTATTTTTTCGATAAATTTAAAGCATCTTTTTTCCCCAAATTGTAGCGGTGTCGCATACTCAAATGCGGCGGCTTAATGATTGCAGCAAAATTCCGTTCAAAAATGAATTTGCGAATACATTTGATTATTTGTTGAGCAAGCTGACAATAATTGAAATACCTGCCGACTACAATAAATTCGGAAACAGGAAATGTAGTCTGTTTTTTTCCGAATTGGGACGCTCAAGTGAATGTCATACTTACATGTCCAGTTCGCCAAGCCAATTCAACATACTTTGCAATGTGACATTTCCGCGGATTGCTCTACGTTTTTCAAACAGTGTATTATATGCCGTTCACTCAATTTATTATTTTTGAGCAGAAGAAACCCACGACAATATAGTTTATCAAGTCATTTACTGTTTCGAAAGTTTTGCGCGTGTTATGTGATTCTCTTAGTGCATGCCAACCTGATATGCGACGAAATTACAGTTAGAATATTTCGCCAGTGGATAACTCTAACGTACTGTTGAAAGGGGGCAAATTAAAGAAGATGCAAGCACTTGCAATAACAAACAACATATATGACATGATATATTAACCCACGAAACCCGACCAATTAGGCATACAAAACTCAAGTTCAACGCTAATCGGCGGCGAACGGTCAGGTCATAGTTCGTGCCTCGAGCACGAATATAATTCTAGGCAGGTATTAAGGCTGATGTAATCAAGACCAGCAGGAACAGTCAACACATTATTCTGATGATGGAAACGAGAGCGTTTCCGAAACGTTCGCACAAATATAACTCGGGATATGATAAACAAAACCCAAGGTGTATATATAGATAAAATATTACGTAATTGTAGTGAGGTAGACAACCCATTTTCCGAGCGTAATATAATGTTCATTTCAATGTGGTTATTCTTCGATATCTCTCACGTGGATATATGAATTCGAAAAATGGACAACCTCATTATAACCTGTTTATCCGTCTTTAAAACATCTCGTTTGTCTCCGTTTAACTTTCAGCTTCAAGATGATGTTTGGCCTCGACCATCAAACCAGTCCGGTGTGGTTGTGAAACCAATTACCTTTGTTTATACGGACGTCGCCGGTGAGGTTGCATTCGAGTTCAGTTTCGAGGATCAAACGACTAACCTTGACGTCCTGCGCATGGTCCATGCATTTCCACGGATTTTCGAAAGCATATATTTGGATATCTCGAAGGGCGATTTCAATAGTCGAAATCCATGGGCGTACATGGCAATCCATCGACTGCACGTATTCCTATTCAACAAGGAGATAAAATGGCAACTTCCTTTTTGTACTTACAATTAAACATCCGGAAACAAATTGCAAATATAATTATTACACCAATGCATTCTAAGGCGAGGAAAGTCTTATAAATGTCTACAACGGAGCTAGTACTTTTAGGCTTGACATCCCGGTTTGTTATCTTCACTGCATTTGGGGGTTGGTACAAACCTTCAAAGGCCACATGATATTTTTAACCCTTGATCGAAACCGACGGAATTACTGCACATGCTTGAATAGCAAAACGCCAAACTGCTTATCGCGCCTAAATGGCCAACGACTGTGGGCTTGATTTTTAAGTCACAGTGACTTAAGTTAGAGCATAAATACCTGACAACGGCCAATAAGCCAGAAACGGCCGTCATAGTCTCCCCTGTCCTTGCTGGCGAATCTTATGCGCATCTTACCAGTCGGTTAACAACTATTACCGAGGTCTTTAGATGAGAATGCGAAAAACAGTCCTGCGAGCATTTCTTGTAACCTGATCGCTTAGTACTCTCCCAATACATTTTGTGTTTCCGATCGGAACATACATGACACTGGACCGGTTTCAGTGGTAGACCGGAAGACTTAAGAGCGATTGCTAATTAAATATCATATAACTGAATTCCAAATACAATAAGGTTTGGAAAGCTAGTTGACAGCGATTTATAAACCGGAAATAACGATCAAATTTCTTGGTCGGGATGTACGATAATAGCTGACAGAATGCCTGATATGAACAGGTGAATGATCGAAGTTGGCCCGCTCTCCGTTCCGTTATTACAAAATCGGTCGCCAAAGGCAGTATAGTGGTAACGGATGAGTGGAAGGCATATAATCGTCTTCCCTCAGAAGGTTATTTACATTTCTCTGTTAACCCTCAAAGAACTTCAAGGACCCTACCACCGGACGGCACACCAATGCCATTGAGGCATATTGGAGAAGACTGAAAAGGAAACCCGACGAGGGAGGCCCTGTATGTGGTCGAGCTGTATGAGCTCACATAGACGAAGCACATTATTGTCTTTGGTTTCGCCTCAATGCCATGTCTTTTACAGATGCCTGGGGACTGTTCCTGTCCCATGTTGTGCAGACTTATCCTATTTAAAAGTGTTTTTATTTTGCAATAAACCGCCATAATGCGAAGTTATGCCGTATACTCAGGTGTAGGTGTGTAACGATGGGAAAGGTTGGGTAACAACGACCATCGTCCATGTAACCTCCTGCGATGTTCATTCGGCCAGCCCATGTTAGGCCGTCGGGGAAAGTCCAAGTAGTGCGTGAAAGTAGGCCTGCAACCGCTGATTTAGCCTTAAGGCGTTTGAGTCCACTGTTAAACATATTATTTCAAGGTAACGGATTGTTGGGTGCCATCTCCCGATTGTTACCGGATATTATTTCATGATCCTACCTGCAGTAGGCAAAGCGCCAGCCTAACCACTAACCCCACCCCACCCCCCCCCAACCTCAACCCCTAACCCTGACTAATAACTCCTGAACCCAACTCCTAGCCCCGATTCCTAGCCTTTAAATCTAACCCCTAGACGGTACGGCTGCAAAATAAGGTCATTTAAAATTCTTACAACCCAGATCACGCTGTCGAGTTTGTGAGTATTTTTTACTGTGTGACACTCGATCCAGAATCACAAAAAGGCCCTAAAAAGATATTTAAACAGTGCACATTAAGTTCCCTACCAAAGAGTTGTGGGCAGCCAGTCACAAACACTACCAGCTGTGCTTACCTGACAGTCGACTTCCCCAACAAGAAACGGAACTCATAGGATGTATGCGGCGCTCTGTTGGGGTTTGCTTGTCACAGGAACTAAACTCATCAACTTGCCCTAACCCCAAAGACCCTCAGATCAATTCCCGACCACAGGGAGAATGGGTATCAGTAAAAGGAGAATTGCATGCCCAGTAAAATAGAGGAAGAATATGTACAGTGCGTGACCTATCTCATGAAATGTTGGCTGAAATTCTGAAATATGTTTTTGATTAGGAAGGATTACTTGGTCGCGGTTGTGATACTGATTATCTTAAGGCATACTCTTATAACATTTCGGACTCGGCAGGATGTCGGCTTTTCAAAACACTTATTTTCAATCTCCTGTAGAAAGCGTGCTCGGTAAAAAATGACTACTTATGTAGCATTCATTTTTCCCATTGATTTTCGATGGTCTTGGAAATTTAAATATATTTTATAGAAACCACAAACAAAAATGTGTTTTCTTTTAGTAAATCAATAGAAAATCACGTTTTCTTTATATTTTATACTTACGGAAGGAGTATAATTAGATTTTAAAAAAGTTTCCAATTATGAGACTTTTTAAGACCGCGATATGTCAATTCACATGGAATCGTACCTGGCCGTTTACCACTGCTCCTCATGAAATGTACAACATGGTCCGCATCCATTGCAAAAGTTTATGGACCCTGTATAATATCTCTTTAATGACATAGAAAAATATGGGATTTTCTTTACGCGGAACGCACACACCTTGTAGAGTTAAATCACTAAGCGCTAATGCAACGAATGATCAGGCTCCAAATTTTTCGGTAATTAGAAAACTTTTTAAAACCTAATTATACTCCTTCCTTAAGTATAAAATATGAAGAAGACGTGATTCTCTATCGATTGATTAAAAGAAAGCGTATTTTTGTGGTTTCTATAAAATATATTTGAATTTCCTAGACCATCGAAAATCAATGGGAAAAACGCATCCTGCATAGGTAGTCATTTTTTACCGAGTACGCTTTCTACAGGAGATTGAAAAAAAGTGCTTTTAAAAGCCAACATCCTGCCGAGTCCAACATAGTATAAGAGGTTGCCTTATGATAATCAGTATCACAACCGCGACCAAGTAATCCTTCCTAATCGAAAACACATTTCAAAATTTCAGCCAACATTTCATGAGATAGGTCACGCACTTTAGGCGTTTAAAATAGGTTGGTAGCCGGACTCTGCCGCTGCTGCTGGAGTCAAAGCGCTCGGTGTAAGAGCGTTTCCAATCCCGCCTTAAACTTGTTCGTCACATTTTACTGGTCGCGACTGCAGCCACATCATGCAAAGCCTCATGGTTTCAGGAATTATCCGAACGCGATGGGTGTTATGATATGTATCCTCATGCGGATCAGAGGAACTGTTCATGCTGACTGGGCATCTAGTTTAGTGTGTGGTTTGTGTAGACCGGACGCGAGCCAAAGCCTAGGTGAAGCCCGAGAGCTCTGTGCGAATTCGCTATGGTGCGACTGGTTTTGACGAGCGATGGCCATGTCGTGCCTAAAAAGTGTTGTTCACTCTATCCTGCACCTTGCTCAGTTGAGGGAAGAGGAAAGGGTGCCGGAGATGCAGCGCAAGTCTGCTGTCATTATAAACACATTCACGCACAAGTCACCCTCCCTCCTGCGGAGACTACGGTAGGCATCGTCAACATAGAGCGGGCAGTCACCAACTCCGTGTCCTTTCCGATGCGCCGGCGTCGATACAAGGCTGAATAAGGAAAAAAAGAACTGAATTTCCGACCAGCTTTTGGTACACTGCTAAGTATGATGACTTCCAGTTGGGGTATACGATCAGGTTGCTGACTTCTTTGCAACAGTCAGAGAGACAGTAACGGGGACTGACTCACGCGACGCATTTGGCTTCATGCGTAGGCACCCAACGATCGACATGTTATCACCATGAGGACAGTAATGAGGTGCCTAGGTTGTGAAGGAAGATAGAGTGCGTTAGACGCTGCGCAGGTTTACGATCACTTTAAACTAATCCAGGCGCAATTAACCATGCCTGCCCTTACACTGCTGTGGATTACACAGTGGACATCATCGATGACGAGAACCGAACTGTCGTGGTGCCTGGTGCAGCTACTGCAATATTCTTAGAATACTCATATTACATTGAAATATTTGCATAGCTAATATCCGTTCCATCTTGTTAATTTGCGTTTGAGATCCACTGAGGTCTCCATTATGAAGGATCTTTTACTTCAATCACGTGTGATGCAGAAACAGTTGCGTATCTGTCCACTGGCGTCTCTGCACAAACAGATTTCATAAACAATAACATAGACCACAGACAAATCAATGAATAGTGTCCTTATGGAACGGATGAATAGGCAAAAACGCTGCATGTGCAAGCTTGTGTGTGTTAGGCATGCTGTCATTTAGGAGTGTCCTCTCAACGGGCCACACGTTAGATTCACTGAACTAACAAGGGCGCCACATCCGATTCTGACAGTCTTTATCGAGAATGCCCGCAGTAACAAATGCCGACATTCTAGATGCGGAGGTAGACCAGTCGAGTACACTTGCTTTTAGCTCTGTATCGTAGGGCGCAACAGCCAGCTGTTTCTGCGTTAAACGATGGAAGGACAGATTGCGGACCCTAACGCTTCTGAACTGTCGACACATACGTTTTATTTCATTAACTTGATTTTCACTGCTTCCTCGTCTCCCTAATAACCGTGTCACTCAATCAGAGACTGGACCAATAGGCATATGGGTCAGTCAGCGATTAATTAGACGCTGAACGGACAAATCAATGCCGCGGCTGGAGGTCATTTTCTGCAGAGGTATGTTAAATATGCCAGTATAGCACTCACCGATTAGGTTATGAGTCATGCTCGGCCCATTTGACCTTGGACCTCAGGTCAGGGCTTACGCGGACAGTCTCTGGAGACTGGTAGCATATGTTGATAATGAGGTGCCGACAAATATAAGGGAGACCGGATTGGCTATTTCTGGCTTATTAGCCGCCGTCAGCCATCCATACCCGCACACCGATGGGGACCGAGCAGCTGTATTCTCTTTTACGGTCCGAAATATTTGACTAATCGCAGTCTATACTTCATGCACTTTAGGCCCCTTATCTTACAATGTCCGTGCGTTTATGTTTGGCTTGGTGCTTAAACCGTCTGGTTAAGCCTTCTAAAGCCAGTAATTGACCCCACATGTTTCGTTTATTACCCTTTTTTCTCGTCACTGACGCTTTTAATGGACACTTAACCCAAAGCTCAGGCAACAAAGCAAATACCACATCAAAAATGCTCTTGGCTTAAGAAAAGTTACTGAGGGATTAATCGGTTTTGTGCTGTATCCTGGCGCATGGGCCAATAGAATTTCATTGCTGATGGGTTCAATCTTTGTCATATGGAAATTCCTAAATGGAAATTATTCATATGCTGTCGACGTCTACACAGATTCATATACCAGGGCGTCTGAAAGTGTATATCAGATCAGTATTTTGGCTACCACTTGACCCAAACGGAGTTCTGCTGCAAACCGCCACTTTTAGACACCAGATATACATTACCTGATGATATAGTAACAACGTCGTATTTCAGTAATTCATTTAAAACCGTTTATGAATGCCGGAAACTGCTTGAAGCTTGGATAAACCACTCACTTTCTGACGCACCATTGCAACCTGCTATGTGGTCAAAATTGTTTCCCTCTTCAAAGATGTGAAATGCAAATCATACAGGAATTATTGTGGTCAGCTTTCAATGTGGCATGATATTCCACGACCAATCGGTTTCGAATCCCATCAAATTGGCTGTTTGATCAGTGCAGAACGGCAATCATTACACGTTACTGGCCATTAACAGTCGGAGATTTGAAACTGTATACACGGCTTATAACATCGGCAATAACCCGACACGTATGAAGACGACTTTGCAATCGAAACTTTAAACAATTATTCAGTTGTATGTTGCTGCAACCTCGTTTTCAGCTAATCTCATCTCTCTACATCCTTTGGTCAGAAATTGAACGTAAAACATTGGTTGTAAAGCAAATTTAAATGCTGCCTGTCCTCTTGTGGTAATAGACTTTACCTAATGCTTCGTGAGATTTGCGCTAGCGTCATTTATTATGCCCTTGTAGGGGCATGCTCCTTTTCATGGAATGAACGATAGGTCCTGCTCTTACTGTGATTACTTATAAAAAAGCATCAAGACCACTAGTAGTTTAGGCATGCTTAAATATGCTCAATATAAATTTCGCGTACTAATACAGGCCTTTACTACTTTACTCGTATACGCACTACTTGGATGAGTTCAGTATTTTTTGATGTTAAGTGCACCAGCAAAGTGTCTCCGGACAGATGGCACGTTATTCATTGATGATTTTGAGCAATTACTTCGGAAACAAGTACATATGAAGATAATGCTTCCACCGTCAAACAAAATCCCTTTGTGGATAAGTGTAGATTTTGAACGGAACAAAATGCAAATCGAATGCCATTTGCCAGATCCGTGCAACATGCCTGCCTCGTTGACTTTTCCAGATTGCAAATATCTGTGTCGAAGATAGTATTATTAATTTCGTATACTGTTTTTGTCTGTTTAATTTAATGCTCTATTCCGAACTGCCACTTGAGCGATATACACGAATGCAAGCATGTTTCTCGAATGGAGTGAACTTTATGTTAATTCACATATACCGTTCTTACGTACGTTTGAAGCATTAATACCTTTGGACACGACGATACATAGAATGTATGACCTTCTGAAAGTGTTTCCATTACGTCCAGCCTCGAAGACGGAAATTCAGCCAATCTCGTCATTGACAAATGGCTAGTAGAGGCGTTAAAAGTGCCTATAATTTGTCTGTATCCGAAAATTTTAAAAGACACCTTTTCAGCTTATCGAGGCTATCAGCAATATTGCTAGTGACGGGTGGGCGACACTTTCATTAGATGCATCATCAAGCTACTTGTATAATCAACGTGCATGCGGTAGAAAAATAATCTCTTTGCACGTCTTTATCTGCGAAACAAACTGGCATATAGGCCTGACTGTAAAAACCCCAAAAGAACTATTTTCGCGATGCACACGTGAAATCGAATATCTCTTGAACAGCCAGCATTAGAAGCGCATAAACTTTTTAGCGGTGGGTTCTATGCTTGGACTGTTTCCCGCTAGTGTTCTCACGGGCGAGTTCGACCATCTGATTATCTTGATAGCATACATGACCTTGACTTATACGGTTGATTTGTGAATGCTATTTTCTGATTTGCAAGTTGTACCACCGATATCGACAGCCTTGTCCCATACTTCATCATGGTGCACCCTTCGCTGAAGTGTGTAGCAGAGAGAAAGAGACAAAAAGGAAGCCAGGTTATTGTATATCTTCTTTAGAAACAGAAGAATGTTCTACCAAACGCAAGGTAACAAAAATACGAACGTGACATTACATTACGTGTGTACATAAAAAAGATCATAAACAAAACTATTCTTATTTTCAGCGAATATTCCCATGTTACAATTTAAAAGTCAAAGTCAAATAACTTAAACTTCATTGTAACCGTTTTGGCCTGATGAAGAGTTACTGAAAACACGTATTCTTATTTTATTCACCTAGTAGCTCAGAACGGTTTTTACAAATTCGTGCTTGTCCGTTGACTACCATTCGCTTTTTAAACTTTTTTAATCAACAGATAGTTATATCCCAGTATCTAGCGTGTTTTTTTACGTTTGCAGTTTCGAAAAAATAACCTTAAATTACGTCTCCTACAAAAATCTATCCTACGCTTCTTTATGCACCAGTCGCTTCGGCTAGCTTTAAAGGTATGGTTGTTCACTTTTGAGTCAATGGGTTCCTCACTAATTTCTCTAAAAATGGAAAAGTTGGTTTCTATTGCAATAAGCGGTATACGTGTACTACTGCCCTATGTATATGTATGTGGTTATAGATAGGATCACGACATTAAAAAAAAAGAAATATTTCCGACATTCTAACAGTTTATTTGTTAATTAAACGACTTTTACTCTAGACGTCAAAATTTCAAAATCTATTCCTCGTCTGTCTGCTAGCTAATTTTTTTGCTTTTGTTGTATGGACTGGGTAGTGGAGGAGATTTAAATTAACTTGGACACACATTTTGCGTATTGGAAAGTAGGTGGGCAGTAAGGATGTTTGCTTTTTCACTACTGACAAAGACTACGTGAAAATTGTAATAGATGTGTTTCTTAAAATTAACAGATTATGATTGTGAATTCCCACACATTTCATATGTCAGTCTGCCTATGTCCTAATATAAGTTTTTAGGTGTTTATGAGTACATGTCTCTGACGGTCACCAACACATCCTATACTATAACTGTGCACATACTTTACTGTTCACTCCACACAAATGAACCAGATACGGTCAACCTGATACAATTCCTGCCAAGTAATGTGCGAAAGCCTAGCGTATATCTTACGAATGAAGTGTTATTTCGTGGAATAAAGGACCTCGTTTCGGACAATTTTAATACTATAATGATGCAAGTCTTCATGGTATCCAAGGCCAATTCTTGTGATATTTGAATTTATAAGTTGATCCTTAGTTCGACTCCTGACTGCTCAATGAAAACATATTACGATTATCCTTTTGAATACCTGAATCGACAAATTAAGAAAGCCATAAACGAAAAAACACAACTTATACTTTTTGCTTTGGGTATTTGTTGACCGTTTGGCGATATACGCATCGATGAATGTTTTGTTTGGTTTACATTACATCCAACCGCTAGCTGAAACGCACAGTAAAGTGGACTGTATGTGGTTACTAAACCGTACCTGATTTTTGCTTAATATTTTGACTTTGGTGTCCGTTGCTGAAGATCTGGTTATGTGATAGCAGATTTCTTTAATAGATATTAAGAGGCCAGACGTCCATTACGTAGTATAATAATACAAAAATCTTTCCAGCTAAGTTGGAAATAAAATCTGTTGCGGCTAATGCTAGGCGATGTTATAAACCAATGTCACAATACCGCATCAACACTAATATACGAAACGAGCATTTTACGCATTCCTATTCCGGAACTAAATTTTCCTTTAACCCTAAGGCTGAAAAAAGTAGGTGATTGGGTCAAAGATATACATATCAAAAAGGATAATCAATATTATACAGCGGTCAGATCTAGGGTGTTAAAATCAGGCGATTCTAAGAGATACAGTTCCAGATAGGCGACTTCTTCCGCATTTTTAACAAACCATTCCTCCATTTCAATTCGAAACTTCTATTCCAAGAAAGATGTCCTCGTGGCAGATTAAAATACTTAGTCAGTTGGAAGTCCATATTTCTCCGGGAGTCCTCCATTTAGTATAAGACTATTATAAGTTTTGAACATCTAGTGAGCATATTTAGTTCGAAGAATCATATGATGTTATTTAAATGTGACCACTAGTGACGGCAAAATGCTACAACCGGTTGAACCACAGCCTGTCATTCCTATTACTGGACATCCAAATTCTGCAATCACCATGCTGAAGCTTGCATTTCCTCCTTAACAATAAACTCTATAGACAAAAGGACGGCGTTCCAGTTGGCCCGTCCGATGGAAATCTTGTAGGCGACGTCTGGTATGCAAATGGATGAATTTTAACTAAGCGTTGAGATCAATGAGCGAAAAATCACGATAGCTACGACGTGGAAATATTAACGCTCTTCAGCCGAAGCCACGCAATTAAAATTTCGAAGTCCAAAGAAACCCTCAAAAATCCATGCGGAATATGCAATCGGCATGTTCGCTAACTTCCTCAGACGACGTCCTAAGCAGAAGATATGAGGATGGCGGGAAAAAAAGTGTGTCTAAAGGAAGACAATATATTCTAAAAAATACACGGACTTCGGTATATTGTAGCATTTTATTAAAAACGAAGTTCAGCCCTGCGCAAAGGGCTTGAAAATTCGTTTGACAGTGAAAAAAACTCAAAAGGATTTATGACCCATTTTTGAGAACAATTATCTCGGCATATATAGTGTGATAAATGTTACAGTGAACACCATAGGGCCCTATTACTCTAACTCACTTCTCAAGGTGATGCTGTGAATAGACTCACAAGTAGGCACCGTAAATATGCTGTTTCACAAAACTTTCTAACTCCAGGAGTCCGGATATTACGACAGAAACGAACAGGCGAGTTTCGGGAGGCAGTAAAACGAGCGAATCCTTACTTTTATTTTAAATATCCTCCTATTCTAACAACATTTCCCGCGGAGAAGGCAAAGGTGGGTTTCCATCTCAATACATCTTAATGGGAATTTACTGCTACTGTTTGGCCGGTTGCGTTAGTTGCACGACTCGACACCAATCCTAAAATCTATGAAGACACCTAACAGCGCGGCTAGGAAAAGGCGAAACGACCAGCATACGCGCCACCATTCACGTTCCTGTTGATATCGGGCATTGTGTTGATCATATCGAGAATATTCGTATAATTTACAGGGTCGCATTTTCTATCGTAAGCTATCTAGCTGGCGTTGTTAGCTAGACCAGAGGCGGCTGCTTTCAGCTAGAAACCCGGCCTCGCGCTCGCGGAAGCACCTCATTCATTAATCGGTCTTAATGCGCTCAAATTTGACTGACTACATGGCAATACTAACGCAATTCTGCTCTTAATGTATCCCCTCATTGACTCTTATTTCTCCCCTGTATATTCAGACAACTGGTTTGTGCATTAAGACATGTTTTGTTTGATCTCGTTCCCTTAAGTAATTTATTGACCTGATAAAAATATATAGACAGCAAACCCATGCTTCACAACCAGTGTCCTGAATGCTGTCATGGTAATTATCGTAAAGCGGCAAATCGTCAAATTCCTAGATGACAGTTTTATATGTGTTTGCAGAAAGTTATTCTCTCGTTGTTTATTACTGTTCGTTCTACCATGCTTTATTTTACTATTTTCGAGTGCGTTATGTTATTCCATATGACGACACGGTTTTAGCACCTACTAGGCGCATGGAATAGCGAATAAAGATTGCTTTTTAACGTCATACCGCATGTAGATAGTGTGTTTCCCAGGGTATAAGTATGAGTGTAGACAACCAAAGGGACCCCAGTTGGTATGAGTTGCACATCATTTCTCGATGGTATTTTGGGCGCTAACCCATTACCGTCAAAGCATCAATCTGTAGGGATGGGAAAGACGGGTTCTTTGCCTTCACAGGCTTGGCGGAAGATACTCTCATTCCATTCTTTTAATTGAATTGATGTAAGCAATGTCGAATTTGACGCTGCTGAAAAGGACATTGTATTCCGTGCTTTACTGAAACCTAATAACTAACAAAGCCACCACTTGCTTCTACCACTGTAGCAGAAATAACAAGGTTTCCTGGATTACTAAAGGATTGAACGCAAGCCCCATATTTTAAGAGTAGGTGGTTCATTATTACACGGATATGTTGTAGCTTTCGCAGCAGGAAGCTATGCGTCCGTCAAAAAAAAGATGCACCGCGGACAATTCCCAAATTATCACCCAACTGTGGAATTCTGCATCGTTCACGAAGGCAAATCCTCTTCGACATGTGTTACCCATTTAGTCATAACCTTTAGGGGCTACCGGCAGTTTATATTCACATGGTGCTACCTGTTGGTGCATAAGTAAATAACAGGGCTTTCCTTAAACTTCGTGCATCCTGTCTGCTCATTCTAAGCACTCCAATTAATTACACATTGGCCCTGTTAGCTGCCGTTCGAAAAAAGTAAGCGATGCAATTTCATCGGTCACTAAGTCCATGCGGAGTCTATGTTTCGTTTTTGAATAAACAAAGCAAATGTACAACTTTAAGAAGAGAAACCACCGCGGTCAACACCATCAGAAACATAGGACCTAAAAGTAGACAGCCTTGCAGCATTGTGGAACCATCCATACCAAATATCTATTTGTCCTTTAGCTTTTGCCAAATGGGGTTAAACCCACGAATCCAAGAAGGGTCTCGTAGTTTAAATGTTTAGCGCATTCGTCGTACTCAAGACTTCTCCTTGCAGCGCCGATTTTATATTACATCGAAGCCTTTGCTTTTTATAATTGGGTAAAATAAATTATGTAATTATTTGCCGAAAAAATTAACTAAACATTTCAGAAATGATAACATTAAACTTTGTTTTTGGACTGAGCGCGGGTGATATAATATTTGACATTTTGGCGAACAGAAAGTGACTGTAAGTCAAAACCCTCTTAGATTAAAATGAAGATGAAAAAGGCTTGAACGAGAATGTATGTTTAAAAGGGTATTTTAAGGTCTAAGTAAGTGGACATTTTGCCAGCTTCCGTCTATAGGACTGGAGTAAGGACGACCGGCTTGGTCATATTTTACCCAGGAACATTCAGTTTGCATGTTTGCCATGATGACACGCCAAATTGAGCAGCACGTTTGCTGTTATACCTCGGTAACGTTTTTATTATACTTCTGCCTGTTATTTGTGCACTTGCTGAAATTAAACACCGCTGCTAAAGTTTCCCGGAATATGCACCGGTGATAGGGTATTGCTTACTTTTGCACGTAATGCTACCTTCGCCCCACCAACTTTCCGACTGCCAACGTTTAGTCAGATTAGAATGATTAATTTCGAAAAAAAGGTCACGGATCTTTAACAAGCGAACTCTTTTAAGAAAGTCTGGCAAAAGTCAGCAAAAGCACCCTGCTTTGATGTCGCTTTCAGTGGGTGGCAACATCTCTGAGATATATGAAAACAATTCATGCAACCATGTAGTAGGACCAAGTTCGATCGAATCTACGACAATGTAGCTACTGATGAGTCAAGTTCGTGTTTCCTACGTGCCCCACATGTTAATTGCCTGAACCTCGGAATAATTTTAACTTGACATGTCACACATGTCAATCATGGAGTCGGCTCAATAACCTAGGTCAGTGTTGTGTGTTTCGGAGCAAGGCACTTCGGTCGGTCAGAAAAGGACCATTATACGTGTTAGTTTAGGTCGCGCTCATGACTTGCAAAACTGGGGAGACATCACACTACGCACCATATAGTGTCAAATGTCGGTGTTTTCACGCATCTTACGACACATGGTATTTGCAAAAGAATCTTAACTGCTACAACCTCATGCATACCGGCCTCAAATCTGTGTTGCAGGACTAGACTAGTTCTCAACACCTCCAAAAATTTCACTTTGATTTTATCCGGCGTTACATCACGATACGTCTTGGATAAAGTAGATCAGCAAAAGTATGATTTATGGCCGGGATTACTTACTCCGGGGTGCAATTGTATTATAAGAAAGTAAGTGACGATATTTTTCTACGTTCCGGATTAAGACGAAATACCGCGAGGTGACTGTTGTGCAAGGGTAGTCGAGATGCTTCATGGTAGTTATCGGAGTAAATATAAAACTAGGCAATTTTTTGACAATTCCTTTAAAATAGGCATTAAATGCATTTGGTATTACCGTATGATAGTTGAAATAGTGTACCCTTATACTTTTGACAATATGCAGGATCGGAATATGTGATATCGCACAGTTGTTAGACATTGAGCACTTTTGCCCACCATGAATGCTCGCCAAAGAGGGATGGAAGTAATTGTCTACTTTCAGATTCAGGAGCACACAGGAAATCACCCATTACTTGATCCGCCCATACACACCAATGCTTCTGCAGTTGGCGGACATTATTGGACAGAAAGACAGGAGAAACGACAAAAGTCAGTACCCAGATGGGGAAAAACTCGCACCTCGGTGGGATTCGAACCCACGCCGTAGGGGGAAGGCTTTAGTACAGCCAACGCTCTAAAAACTTCAGCTACGAGGCCCCGCCGGACGACGCGAGGTTAATCACATTTGGGTCATGTTACCTGCCCAACCTACGACAACGTCTGACATCCACCAAATCTGATGCAGTAAGTTGAGTGCCCAAGCAGGATTTCCTAGGCAATCACATAGAATCCACCAGATGACATCTAGCTTCACATAATTCATAGATGTTTTGGCAGATTTTGAATAATTAATATTGACTCAACACAACGCGTCGGTGGGATTCCAACGCGCATAGTAAGGAAAAGACTTTAGTACTGCGTGGGTTCAAATCCTACCGAGGCACCAAGTTTATCGCCGTGGGGTCAATATGAAAAATAAATGCATCACGTTATAATTACAATGGCGGAAACGACAGTCAACAATTAACGCGTGCATTTCCTAGCACATATTAAACACATATGCTCTGTTACGAAACATTACTTAAGTTCTTGCACGCGTTTTTGACTCGAAAGTATTACTTATGTAGGGTTGTTATACTAGTTATCGTGACTCTTAATGTGGGATATTCTAGTTACATCTGGATGTCGCCCTAAAATAAGCTTGTAATCGACAACTACGTAGACACTATTTCGTGAAAATGATTGGAAATGTAATGGGAATTTTTTAAACTAATTTTCATTTAAATGTATTTCATATAAAGCGTCACATTACGTTTCTTTCTTTGACTAATTTCGCAGCGAATTGTGTCCTTTTATACAGTCTACGCTTGAAACGACAATATTTTTGATTCCAAAGGACTTCTACATCTCCGAAAACTGTTAGACCCGACTTAACGTTTCACAGTCACCACTTTCTCGGCATGATTATAAAATAAGTTAACGTGGTACTGTACGACTGGTCTTTGCACGTTTTAAAGAATCGCCAAATTAGAATCTTTGGTTGTGGTGTGCTAACCCATTGTGTAAGAGAACTCACTATTCTCGCCGCAATTTGTGGCGCTCACTCTTGCTCAACCAACAGCCGCTAAGAAACGCGTATTATTGGCCGATGCTGAGCCTTGTTCTTTGGAAGTCTACTGCCCACTGTATTTCCCCAATGGCAACCGACAGGACAAAAGCCCGTGACTCAATGTTTAGAGGTTCTGGTCTTCCGAATAACGAGTGGCCAGATCAGGCTCCAAGTGTTACACGTCTCAGGGTTGAGTATGACCGGCTGACAACGGTTAATAAGTTAGAAACGGGCGTTTCACCCTCACTTGTCTTAATCATCAATATTATTGACACCTTTCCTTTAAGATCAACATTTACACTATTTGCAATCATAATATTTAAAAAAATATGGAAGTTATGTTCCCGGTGTTTTTGGGATGTGGCCCGTATCCACAATCTCTTATAAAACTTCATGAAATGTTTGATTCGCATACTGCGACCCACGTTATGGAGTACGCGATAACCAAGTAGATACGCAAACTCAGCCTAGTTGTGCCGCCGGAGATTTGCTAACCGAGCGACTGAAAAGAGGACGAGCTCCTAACGTCATAATGTGCGAATGTTTTTCAGTTTGATCGCCGAGGGTCTGGCGGGACGGATTTGAAACGATTTCAACGTGAATGTCGGTTTTTGAATCAATACCTAAAACTTTTAAAAAATAAACCTCGAACATCCCGTCTACAGTGACACATGCTAATGATTCCCGGATGCCTGTCAAAACAAGCGTTGGTTTTGCGTACGGATTCGCGAACTTAACTCAGTTTTATTTCTATGCAAAACTGCGGAAAACTAGAAAAATATCTGCATTTATTCTTGAGAAGCTCCATTCTCTCGAAAGTAATCTAAAATCAGAGCGACTCAATTTTTAGGAAAACGGCATGCTAAAACTGCTCGATTAATCGACCAAGTAACAACGGAATCTCCGTCAATGGTTTGGTTTGAAAGGATTTGCCATGAAATTACGGTCAGGTTTATCGATATCTTTACTGTTTTCTTGACATTAACAAATGAGTACCTCTAACGTCGGGACTAAGCCAAAATTTACTACTGGGTCCTACATGCATGTTACACAATGAGAACATGCGTTTCTTCATATAATGAATTGTATGATTATACACATATGACAGGCCGTCTTGCTTACATAAAACCAAAGTGAGCAGTTTGCGGTTTTCAGTTATTCGAGAAGGGTCAAGTTTCTTACTTTCTCCACCTCCCCAACTACATGTCCTCCTATTTGGTGGGTGGACAGCGCCAATGCCCATCGGCATTCCAGCATATTTGGCTTTTAAACTATCCACATTTACTGTGTGGTTACAAGTCATCCCGATGGACGATGTGCATGTTATCCAGTTCTGTATTATTATGTTAACTATACTATGTATGAACAAATACTGTATTACACTTGCCTGTGCATATATGTATATCAAGATCGTAATTTAAAGATTGCGTTTAATGCCGTGATCGGTCCTGTGGTCAATGTTAAATTCCAATGAAAATTTCTTTATAGAACAAGCAACTTTTTCGGGATAACCATGTAGCGCACACCCTCCGTGTAAATGTTAATTCAAATAGTATAAACTGTACTTTTTCACCGCACCCACTGCAAGAACATTAAACGCGAGTCCAGACGCGTGTTTCTCCGCAACTCTGTCATTGCGATTAGCCGATGCCGTTGTTCGATTAGTCTTCGATCGCTTGCATATGCAATTTAGGCAAATATCGAGCTTACAAATCAGACCAAACCCGAGATTTTGAAAAGTGTTTAAGTTAAAGACCATCAGCAACTGCAGTATAAACTCGTTCAGCCAATTCTACAGACAGTGGGAAGAAAGCGGCAGTGAAAGTGTATAATGAGAAAATTATTCAATTTACGAAGGATTACAAGCACACAGGAATATTTTGTTCATTTCTACAATCGCCGTGTTTTTGGAAACAGAGACGCTATCCTTGGAGATTGATTTATATGTTTAATATTTCATGACAACAGTTTTAGTCGAATGCGCAAAACGGAAGACGCCAACTGCCATCCTGACGAAGCATATGCGCATGAGCTCGTCTTATAGCCCTGAATAACCAAGGACTTAGTTTCTTGAAAGCACTACCCATATAGTCTGAGTATATCCTTTCAAAAATGCGTGGAAATACATGGAGCATGCGGACAATATAAGTGTCAGTACTTTGATCCTCATGGCTCATCTCGAAGCGAGCGTAGCCAGAAATATCATTGTACGCGAAACCGATCGATGACGAACTCATAACAGTTGATTTCTCCTTGGAATGCACATTATCCTGAAAGGTGAAAAAACGATAACACACTTTATGCATCTTGCAAAGCAGTTCTAAACATATGGAAATCTTAAGAATAATAAAGGAACTGTGAAGAGTATAACGAATCCAAATCTACAGACTAATATGAGTATCGCCCTATGTTTGACATGCACGACTCTCATTAGTTATTCTTAAAAGCGGAATCATCACCTAATATGTCTGTTACTTTAAAGATGCGATTAATCGGTGGCTGCATTATAGTCAAATGCAATTTCTTCCCTAATAAACTTTCAATTAAAATCATTCACATTGCCATAACATGAGTGCTATTGAGTTTTTCATACTATATGGCATTTTAAATAGATAGGTTTCATATTTTCAAGTAGTTTTGCATACAATGTTCAAAAGGGCTAGTTTAATCTCCGGAAATGTGACGTTGCAATGAATGTTGTATTTGTTGGGTGAACTCGACATGTACGTTTCACATCCAAGGGTACGTCCCGTTTTGATAAAAATGAGATTGCATTGTCCTTTGCCGAATTCAGTGTAGTAGATTGGCAGTTCAATTGTAGTTAGCTTGCTTAGCAAAAAGTGGAATCTGTTGGCGAATTGCGTTTTCGAACGGTATTTTTTGCAGCTGAAGCGTTGCCGCTTTTTCGAATGTCCCATCGCTGCAAGTCATGCGAAGTGACGTGACGGTAAATTTATTTGAAATAAGTTTGAAAAACTGAATAAGCATATGAATACAGTCAAAACCTATTGCAAAGATAGTTTCTTAGGCTTTGCAATTATAGAGCATGATCCTTCATCTTAGAAAAAGTAGCTGTTATTAATTTTTAAGCGGGTCATGCAAGCAACATAATGACATGGCAACTGCAAAAGAAAACGAAATGGGCTCATTCTTGAAGCTTAAATTTGCAGTGGAAGGTACTTTGAACTTTTTCGAAAGAATTGTTCGCCGTGTTTGTTGAAGATCCGCAGAGTGCTTCAAAATAGTTGTTACTATTACTTCATGTGACAGGATGGAATGATAAATTGCGTAGTTTAAGGCTGCTGACTTGAGAAATTTAATTTTGGGGGAGTCCTGTTTTCAGAGAGCAAGAGTCGGGCAGCCTACCTGCGAGGTTTAGCAAAAGACAACATGCGATTAAAATCTGGACTAACAGTTTCCACATCTGGCGAATGTGAACTTACATCTGACCCTAAACCACTGCATTTAAAGTTTCTTTATGGAGAGTCTCATTCGCAATGCTGGGATGAATCGACGAATAATAATAATTTGCCGTAATAGCTTGCCAATGAACGCACTTGAGGGGCAGAGCGAAGTGCATCGTAATGTTTACTGGAAGAAATATTTCATGAATGTAAGTACATTTTACAAAATGTAATACATTAAACAAGGATGCCAGTAAGAAATAATATACAAACGGTCTTTGCCCACGAAGATGATGTCCTCAGGCTTAACCTAACCTTATGTGGAACCCAAAACTCAGGTAGTCGGGACTGAAAATAAATGTCGATCGCAACAGACGCTATAAATGGCTGTATTGCCACCTACACATTGCACGAAAGTAAGCAAAGTTTTCAGGAAACAACATGCTTAGTTCTAAGAAGTTATTTAAGCTTAAAGTAAGCGGGGAAGCCGATAATTAATGTTTTATCTTCTAACCGTAATTCGCCAGGTATGAGCATCAAAGAGCAATTTCTAATTATGCGTTCAGTTCGCTCCATGATGTGTCTCAGGGTTTCTCGACACTTTGTTCATGCCTGCCGGATAATATCCCACGTCCGCCTTACTCTTACTATCAGGAATTCAATGCATTTCGATGTTCATGCATAGTTGATGTTAGTGTGCTGCGCTGCAGTGACTAATAGGTTTGGACAGGCTAGCTAAAACTGCCACGTTATATTTCTCTGAACCCCCAAAGAGCAAAACATCGCTCACGGTTCTCACGTCTAATAAATGTTAGTGAGTAATGAAGTCCACATGACCTCGAATGGTGCCATCCCGTTTAGAAAAACGGTCGGCTGATGAGAGCCGACGGTCATTGACAGTTAGCTTTAGTATTCGACAGTTGGCGTTTTTAGTGCATGAAATTTACCTTCCGTATTCTGCTTTATTGCACAAGGCCCTTGTATCCAGGGAATCTTAAGTAAGTTTCTGTTCTCTGTTCCTAGTCTGGTGGAGATCGCGTTTGACTTCGGCAAGGTCCAATGCTGTGGTTTCAAAATAAGTAAGTGCTTTTTTCGTTTGAGACCGTCTTCATCGTTAGGTTTGCGACTTCCTTATTTCAAAAACTTGCAGGTCATAATCATTCTATCATGGGTCGGTCCAAGCCCAAGCTCCCTTCTTTAGCGCAATTCAAGGACCGCAGGCACGACAAATGCAATGTCAAAAATGCGCCGATAATGTTTGACCTCCAGACATTGCTCACAACCTATGCCAAACTCCTCCCATTTCCCTGCCCGCCCATCCCAGCTCCACCGCGCATGGCATTCTGACTCCGTCAGGCAGGCGGTGTGGAAGCATGGAGTCTGACTAATCCTGTCCCCTGAGACGCATCGATATCCTGTCCATAACTCAAACGTTCATTTTGCATGTAATATATTGGCCTGCTAATGCATTACCGGAATCGTTTGTCTACTAACTGCCTTATCCTGAATATGCAATGACTCGTCGGGCGAAATAAAAAAATTGCGCAACCAAAGAATTATACGGAAAAATCATAATTTAACTGGCATCCCATATCACGTTCCGTGCATTAGTATTTTACGAATCTGAAATGATATAGGGACACCGAGAGCTCCTTGTGGAATCTTCATGTACGTTGTCCAACATATTGCATATTTCTGTACTGCTACAAGTCCAGTATATGACTCAATTAAAGGGGTTTATGGAAGAACTGACATCGGGCCGTCAAAACTGTGCGAGACAAGACATTCACGGCTGGCGCAACTTATTATAACTATGGTTGATTTTAGGCCTTGCTAAAATTTATTACAGAAAATGGGTGGGACTGGAATGGTTGGTTCTGTCTTGCAAACCGCATAGCCTTCGGGGATTCATCCAGTTGAATGCGTGTGTTAGATTATAGAATAGCGTTTGGCAGTATCCCACTGCGACGCATAATTGTTCATGATGCAGTCTTCACGTTTAAAGCTACATTTATCGGTACTAAATTGCTTACTCTGAAGCTACCTTCCAGTGCACACAACTTGCCGACTCATTATAAAAAATGCCGCGTCACATTTTATTACTGTGAGCGGTTATCTAGTTAACGGTTGATGCTTGGGATTTTGGATACCATCTTCCCTGCACTGTCAAATTCCTATCGCGACAAAATGCCCAATAATAATACTGTTTAGACTATGTCAGACAAACTGTGTAATGCCACTTGTTGGTTATGTAACAGAAGTAGGCGTTTTTCGACGTATAGGAATATTTTGAAATATGCTCCCACTTTTTATTAACGAGCATGAGTATGAAATCTTTAGATATTTTTTTGCGATAAAGACTTCCATAAAGTCCTTTTTCTAAATGTGATTTTCTTTGCTCCAGAAGATACGGCCAACCGTTAGTTTTCGTTATTTAGACTTAGGAAATATTTAACTTAAGATTATATGGAAACGTTTCAATTCACACTACAGGAACATCTATCAGGTTCCATAATTTCATATGGCATCGTGTTCGCTTTTCTACCCAGATCGTCCGCCAATGCTGCCTTGGACGAGACGAGCTAATGCAAACGTATTAGCTAATACCTGTGTTGTTAGTACGGTAAATTATTGCACAATGCTATACTACTGGCTGCCTGTTGGCGGTTTGTGAATATTAAGTGGTTATTCCGCAGTAGCTGATGGATTTCAGCTCAAATATTCATATCAAATTTCGGACCGTGCCTGAAAAGGCCTGTTTCGAAAGAGTTACTCCAAGTTCGCGCATTAATTTCCTCGGAAATTAAACAAGGCTAGTTGATATTAATGCCTCCCATTGGGTATTGCAATAGCAACCGACGCAACTTATGTGAGCATAAATACTCAGCGTCAAACGTCGTTCGCCAACGAATAATGAATAGGTCGTCGAGGATGCGTTGTCTACAGAAACTAAAACGATGAGGGGAGTAAAGGCTCACAAGTGATTTCAAATTGCTGTATGATATCAGGGCTAACAAGACTATTTAAGCTCGGTATTTCAACCAGTAAAGTAGAAATTCTGGAAACCTATTTAGGGTAAAAATTGAACTCATTCGGTGAATGAAGAACGATGAAACAGAATAAAGAATCACTGTCAAGTTTTTATGGCTTACCAAAAGTCCCAATCCTTGTGATCTCCTGTGGTCCGTCGACCGCCTGTGACGCAGCATTACTTACCATCAGTCGAAGCAGGTGTGAATTCGGAGTTTGGACGACTTGGAGAGTCTCCCTTGTCTTTGTCGGTAATGCCATTCTGACTTGGAGAGTGTCCAGGAACCTCGAATTCTTTGAATTTGTAACTATGCGTCAACACTAACGGGCAAACTGATAAAGGTCGGCGGACTGGTTTGTAGCCCTCTATGGATTCTTAGTGGTTACTGCAGTTCTTGTGTGTCAAGTTCAATACATAGTTGTCTACAACCCGTCACGCGGACACAGACATGTGGCTGACCATCTTCTACAGCTGCATTCACGCCATGTTTAACATTATTTAAACTATGAACCTATCTTATCCTAATGCGGGGTCTATAACTTCAAAATGCATTGACTGAAAATGTTGGGACAAGGCTTCCCTTAATTCAGGAGACTACGTTTCCGTGCCCAATCAGTCCATCATTAAATTAATTACTTATATGTATTTCCGTAACTATCGATGCACATAATTTTTTACGTACGAACACGCATACGCATATTAGTTTCTCTTTCATTCACTCACGACATTTGAAAACTTTCAACTTAGTATGACCGAATTTGCTGGGATTTTCCATGATAACTGCCCAGCCCCGTATAGGTTATGGTGTTTAACCAGGCAGGTTTGTGCATTTAAACACACATTGATTTTCTCACTCAGGTTCGTTATTTCCTGTCATGTCTATCAGTTTCATCTCTTTCTGTAGAGAGCGCGGTGTTCATTCGTCTGTAATATTACGTGTGCCTTGCATTACCAGATGGTAATCATTTGCGATCGGTCTTTTTCCCACGATTTTGGGAGAAAAACATATTGAAGAGGACACTTGAAATATTGTTTCATGTTTAAAGATATGATGTCATTGTAGCAGTATCCTGCTAAAATTCGCAAAGAGGAAGATGCCATTTTACAACCCAACGAAGCAGAAATTGATGAGCTCGAGAGGTCGCAAAAAACGCCCATGGATTTTGTCTTCTAAAATCGCCCTTCGAAATATCAACATTAATGCTTCCAAAAATGTGTGAAGATAACAGTTCTGAAAGATGATCCGCTTTTGCTCTAACTCCATTGTCATTTTCACCTTCACCAGTACTTGGCAGTCGTATTGGATCGTCGTTTTGCATGCCTTGTCTTTTGTAACCTAAGCAATGTTAAACAAATCCAGTTAGAGTTCTCTTCGCTCTCTAAGCGTAAGTTGTTGGACTCGGTTACTTGGAATTTTATTTGCTCTTATGGATGTGGGGCTCCTGTCACTAAGCGGTTTTTTCCACAGTCTTAACTTTTTACTCACCTCTTTTTACGGTTTTTGTAAGCCAACGACATCTGGCTACTAATCCTTTCAGAGGGAACGGACAAAGGAATATCGATGAGCATGTGCTGCACATATTGGTACCGTTGTCAAACTCCAGAAAAAAAGGATTCTCATTCAGTGCTTGTCAGTTCAATCTTTATTTGGTCGAAATCCCAAATCAAATGTTTCTCCTGACTGTCTTTGGTATCCAGGCGTGGAGAAAGAACTGGGAATCTCATAGTAAGACGGCATGGCCACATTTCCCTAGGGGGAAGGCGGTAGACTGGATGCCTCATCAATACTGTCCTATGATTTTGTAAGGAAAAGGTCAAGTTGGTCTGTTGGACTTCGCGATCTCTTGTTGGAAACGTGATGTGCTGATTTAGAAATAAATTCAATGTCTTTTTCAGAAGACCTGTTCTGAGCTACATGCGTGGGTTGAGCTCCTGTCGATGTGGAGCACGTTTACTTAAACCATTATCAGTATATCCGTCCGCGTAAAAGCTTTTCGTGATCCTAAGGCAGGATTGAGACGGTAATGTTGCCCCGCCTTGGCGATCCGGAGAACCCGGCACTTCAGCAGAAAGCCAGATTGCCTCGAAAGGTCAATAAACACACATCGCTTTTTGTGTGATACATTTTCTCCTTCATTCATGTAAGTGAGTACCCCTACCGCTGACGACCTCACCTGTCTCTTTTAAACAGCTGGTAGTGGGCCAAGGTCGACTTACGGTCGTCCACGTGCTAGGCTAATTGGTTTTCTGTTAAACAAATTACCACATTGGATAAATAACAGAGGTTGGTTTTCAACTCGTCGAAATTCGATAACAAATACGCCAAGTTGAAGTGCAAGAAGTTAAATGTCTGCATGACGTAACGTGTGGTTAGATTTTGGTTAGTTTCTTCACTTTGGATGTCTCCTGCGCGGTCATTCAGACCTTTCGTTGACAACAATTCTGTCATTAGCTCAAGATGCTTAACTACAAAAAAATCCCTTAAATAAGAAGGGGATTAAATATGTGAAAGGATTTGAATGCAATCATTCACAATTTGTCGTTTATGGGTTACAAAAATTATGACAAAGTCCTGAGGTGGATCATTTTGCTATGTCGTATCCTTTATCGAGGTTATAATCGCAAATCTAAATTCAACACTGAAGAGAAAGCTCTTGACGTGTTACATATGGATGTGCTTGTTTGGGCGCGTTTTAACGTTACTGAGTGTCTATGAACAATGGATCTTGAGTGACGCGACATATTTTGTTAATGGTTATGTGCGTTGGCGCATATGTACATTGTTCCAACATGCCTTGACGTTAAGTTTCAGTAGGCATATTGAAATAGGTCTAGGTTTCTGGTTAAACGTAAGCCGAATATGGGCTTTTACTTAATGCCTATTATTTAAGCCTCGTGAAAAATAATTTCATTTGATACTTCTGGCTGCCCGTTGGTGGTTTGTGAATGTCACCCGATTATGCCGCAGTAGCTAATGGATATCAGCTCAAACATTCACTTCGAATTTTGAACGGTGCCTGTAAAGGACTGTTCCGAAGGATTCACTCCTAGTTCATGCATAAATTCCTTCGAAAGTTAAACAAGGTAACACGTGATTAAATTTTTCGTAGCGTTTTACAACAAGCGTAATGTTAAGTTAAGGTTACTTTTGCACACGGTCTTAATCGATTTCACCTTTCTAGACCGATAACTGCGAAAAAGTGTTTTCGCTCGTTTATACAACTCTTATTCACGGTTTCTAACTGCGCGGTCTGCCAGGCACATTGCGCACCAATAAAAAAAACAAATGGCAGTGATACAACTTTGTTAATGTCTTCCACAGATTCCGTTAATTCTCGCGTCCGTCTGCGCAAACAATAAAACTAATATGTGCTTATGTCAGGGGGCTCTGTGTTATTCTCTCCTAATTTGCTAATATGTGCAGTTCCTGTTGATATTATTTTCGCATTGTTGGTCTGTATGCGTGCATGCCCGAAAAAGACACCCTGACCAACTAATGTGTAGGATCTGTGTAAGTGTCGAAATAGGCTCCAGTCACTGGTTCTCCCGGCACACATAGTGGCCTCCGCATCCGTCCGACCAGGTGCGTGAGAGCCTGGAATATGTGCCTGTAACGGGAAAAGTGTTGCGTATAGTCGATACTACTTGTGGCTAACCACAGCGTCGGTCCGATGTGCTCATTTTCGTGACTGCTTTAATCCCTGTTCTTCACGGCTGTCAATCTTTTGCAAGAATTTATCGATTATTCTGAAGACACTTGCACGGAAGCACCGATGTGTCCGTGTGTCTTCGCTGTTGGCCGACTTTACTCTGAATGCCCAAATCATGGTCCTCATACAACGACTAGTTCGACATAGGTCAATTAATTGTGGTAACAACATGACCACTCTATCTTCTTCATCATAGGATGTCAGTCCAATCGAGCACCATATGGCACTAAATAATCCATGTTAATGAAATTACTTAAGAGGCGAAATGTGACTGTGCTAGACTGTCAAAAACAGGGGAAATGACAAGCAAGCGATAAGGAATAAGAAGAGGAATGCAGACATCTATGAATTGGCACACTAAGGGTTGGGGTGTGGGGTAGAAACGTAAACGACTAATTTAATAAAGACGTTTACTAACTCTAGTAAATAGAAAATCACTATGGTGGTTAAATGAAAGGATTACTGACTAAGTAACGCCAAGGTACCTGAAAGAGGACACCTCGTTGGGAAGGATGTCAAAGGATGCAGGCCTTGAAAAGACTGCAGTCGGAATTGATTTTTGGTTGTTGATTAGGAGACCATTTTCCTCCGACCATACTAAGACATGGTCGTTGTCATCCTTCAGAGACCGGTGTGTCCGATTTTGAGAGGGTGACCAAAAACCACATAATCAGAAAGAAAAAGTTGTTAGGGGGATCTTAACTTATCAGCGTGGAGTGATAATAATGGGTGGAAAGAGAAGGGAACATTGAAGAACCCCTCAGTCATTGGGAGAAATCGTAGATTTTCGCCTTCCAGATTGGAGAGCTTGAGTGCGGGAAGTAAAAAATGGTCGCTAGGACAAGAGACAACCTAGCCTGGATAGCCGCACGCGGATGTTTTAGTTAGGCAAAGGAAACGCAGGATGGTATTCAGGACAAAGGAGCTGTCAAGAATAGCATATGCGTACTCGCAGCAACGCTTATTTATTTCTTTCAGAGGAGGGTGGACCATAAGACCAACACCATCAAAAGTACTACGTTTGGCCTGATATACACATTGTGGAGGATTGGAAAACTGTGAAGAGAATGGCTTCACTCTATAAGGGGGAAATCTTTCAACAAACTATACTAGTGCGAAAAATCAGGCAATTAAAGGAAAAGACTTGAGACGAAAGTTAGCGGTATTATAGGGATAATATTGATTCCCTTTGTGAGCATGGTATTGGGCTCCATGAAATAAATGCTAATAAAGTGCGTTCTTATGTTGTATCATGCTACTATGTACATATTGCTGGCTGCCTGCAAACAGTTTGTAAATAGTTCAAAGCCTATAGCCTTTTAGCCTTTATGATGTTAGCATTCCGTATTTCAGTATATTTCGAAGCATGTATCAAAAGGAGACCGGTAAAAGTTTAAAATGTATAATGTTACATTTCATCTAACAACTAAAGTGTTATTAGGCCGACATATGGTACTCTAGTTAGATTAAGATTTTGCGATCTTAAGAATCTTACAATATAAACATTTATAGCAGACCTGCAAGTTTAGTTTAAGTAGAATATTTAACGATAAAATACTTCTCGCGTAAACGAGTGTATGTGTTCTGTGCAATAATTCTGATGACCGAAAAGCCGCATGGCATCTTAATGTGGCAATGATCACTGTTTATGCACTCCAAACAAATAAATGTATGTTATATTTCTTAAAAATATCCTATTCTTCCGTTTTAACGAATGTTCTGTGTGATACATCAACTTCAGTTTTTGTAGTTTATGCATAAGTACGGAGTACAACTTTCGACATATAGTAGAACAAGCCAACGTAACGTTTTGTGTAGATTCCTTCATACACAGGCAACAACCATCATGCAATCCGGTTGAATATAGTACGTTGGGTTATATGAATAACGATCATGACGACGTATTAAGCTCAAAATCGAAAAAATGCGATGGTGACTCATCGGGCAAAACTAAGCCTAAGGATGTTTGCTCGTTTTACGTTCCCGACAGAAGGTTGGCCAACAAGAGTGTCTTCTGGTAAACAGTTCCATGAATGTTTAAAACATCTTAAACTAGGGCCCGATGAATCCATGCTATTTGTTGATGTCGTTTCGCTCTTCACACCATCCTAAAACAACTAGTAACAGACCTTGTGAGACAACACCTGGTGGACCGTTACGACGAAGAAGACAACCCCCTGAAGACCAAACATCTCAAATAGCTCTTATGATACTGTCTTAATCATATTGTGCTCTTGGTACCCAAATTTATGATCCCATTGAAGGCACCCCAAAGGCTCCCAAAATCAGGACTGATTGCTGAAGTGTTCCTTCAACTTAGTGTTTACCAAGTGTCAACCAAAGTTCTGCGCTCGTCACGATGACAACATTTTCGTCACCGTCAAATCATCTGGCGTGGGGTATCCTCGAGAATCATTGCACATCGTTGTCCCGCATATCCAATCCACGATGAAAGCTAAAAAAAGCTACCAACTTCCCTTCCTCGATGTCCTCGTGCGTCGGTGTGCAACTGGACGATTGCAAACTACCGTTTGCATAGAATTCACCAACACAAGTCAAATACTGCACTTAAACAGCAATCACTTCTCTCTCACAAACGCAGCTGAGTCCGTGCTCAATTCCAAATAGTCAAAACACATTTCAGCACACCAGTCGACAAAACAGTTGAACGACAATACGTTTATGACTTCTTTCGAGTCACTGCATACCAAAGTTACTTTACCAAGCAAAACAACATCTGAATGAAGAGACGACGGCCACAAGAAGAACGACCGATGTCTGTATGTTACTCCTTAAAATAAGGGGGTCTCAGAAGCAGTCTGTAACAAACCGACTGGGCAGGCATTGGCTTTCGACCTCAAGCGGCAATTCGTCGTCGTTTGATACCGCCTATAGACATACTGTCTCCCACTGGAATCTTCGCAGTTGTCTTTCAAATATGTTGTAAGAATGAGGACTGGAACTGCGTTGGGAAAATCGGACAGAAACTACAGACCCACCTATATGAGCACAAACTAGCAACTCAGAGATTACACCAAGCTCACAGGTTACGACCCACATTTGAGAAACTGGCCACAGTTTTGACTTTCAAGGAGCAACGTTTTTAGGCCTGGACACCATAAGGTCAGAACGTCTCACAGTTGACGCTTATTACTCAGATGTCAACTCCATCCACACGCATCTGGACCGCCTTGCGGCCTTTAAAGTCCTGCGTTACTGCATTCGTCATGTCTTGGACAATATGGTCACACGGAGCTCAAGAATACCGAGGAAACTCAGTCCGTTGACTAATTCATACAAAAGGGAGAACAAGCGCCACGAACCGTAATTGATTTGACGGCACACAACACAGGAGGTCATCAAAATTCATAAATCACGGTTAGAGGGACAATGCATCGGAAGACGAAAAAAACTGATCAGCCCAAGGTCTATCGGGTGTTCGTTCAAAATGCTGGTCAGTTTTTGCACCAGACGCTTTAAAAATTAAGAGCCGGTTAAGCTTTCCGAAACGTCAGCAATGCAATACCCTTGATCTGGTGAGCACTTCACTTTTCTCCAAAAAAACACTAATCATCGTAATGTCCTGCAAAGCGCTTTGCATACAACGGCAGACTATCACTGGTGCGCTGGTGCACCTTAAATAGAGCGCTTTCGTCTGAAGCATCAACGTTGTATCAGGCACGCATGGCGATTGATCATGAAGTGCTTGCTAGCAGTTTTTTGGTGTGCTCTGGGCTGCATAAATTTAAGTAAGTTTCCATTTTGTCATGTCTTTAGTCATCATTAAGCAGGGCAACATGCTTAATCATACGTGGTGAGAAACGGGAATTTCCTTAAAACAAATTATTAACCCTCAATCAAAAGTATTTTGTAAGAGTTTAATTCCTTGACATTAAATAAGTGCGCAAAATGTGCGATGCGATTGCGTTCTGTAGCGTTTTAAATTGAGGTTTCTGGCTTTTGTTTTATCATGTCCTTAAAGAATTTTTTCTTACACTGAAGAGTTTGATTTTTTGGATAAAATTAAAAACGTTTAGAACAGGACTTAGGTATATTTAGAGAACGTTCTACACATATACGTGGATGAGTAGTATTACATTTACAGATCGCGGCCGTTTGTACCTTGATCATGTTTTCTAGTTCGTTAGACCACACTCGATTTCACTAATAATTTTAAGGTTGTCCAGCATACTTCTGGAAAAAATCTTGAGTTCTATCTGTTCTTGGGAACAATGCAACACGGAAATATTCACTTTTCTCAACAGAGCCATCCATTTCAGTACCGGTTGGGGCATACCCGTCGCACATTGATGTAGGTATGCCTAACAATACGGTTGAGCAATTTGTGAAGAGAAATTGAGGCATAACTGGCAATTCTAACGTTAGGGATTGACAGGCAAATTCTTCAGATTTCATGATCGCATCTCGTTTTCTTTTATTCCTAGACAGGCATCAATGTCCAAAGCGTGGCGAGGGCATAGTGACGAGTGATTTCGTGGAAAACTCTATGAATAAATTTTTCCCACTAATGTTTGTTGAAACGTCCAGCTTAAATTATTGGATTGGATTATGGATGGACAGTATGCTAGCCGTAGAAACGGCTAACTGCGTCGTATTTCGCATCCTAAATGAAGCCGACCTAATCGTACTTAGATGTCCGATCGAGTTTTCGCAACTTTCCATGTATTTGCTTGCAAAGGTTTGAAAAATCTTTAAAATATTACCGATATCTTGTCATGTCACATACACCCTTAACGTACAGCGTGCGTTTTCCATATTAACGGTTACTGCCTATTTTTAAAACTCATCGTTCTGCACTTACAAATCTTTGCATTTGAGAAATATGTTTTTCCTTTAGATAATTAATCTATATTCAATATGTTTTAAAGGGCAGTAAATTTTCCCCGCGATTAGCGCTTCCACGCGTGTCCGCAGTGGTGACGGTGAACTACTACTGCCGCAGTACACACCCAAGGAGTCTCCGTTTGACGGATCGAAAATTTCATAATCTATCACAAATTGTTTATCGCCAAATCTCATCACACATGACTCCCAAGGCTGGACGACTGGGCATAAGAACATTTCCAAAGTTGGAATTTTTTGCACGCCTAGCCTTTCACAAACAGGTGACAATGTATTGCATCTCTGATTGAGTGCTACCGTAAGTATGCATATATGTATTGCGTATCGGAACAGAGCGACTTTGATTAGTAGCACTCTTGTCAGCCTATGTCTTTCCTAAAAAAATATAGCAGAATATCCTATCGGTTTATTCGTAAGCCTTGTGAACCTTATTTCAGGGGATGAACCGTAAACGAGGAATATGCAGCTCGTTTTGAGGACATTGAATAAAGGATACAACTATTGCTATTAAGTGTTCCTGGGCAAAACAAGCAAAAGTCATTATTCAAAACATTTTCTGGGGTTAAAATTTATTGTCCTCCCGAATACTTGTAAGTCGAATACGTAAATGCCTATTGTATCTAGTATTTCAAATATTATGAAATATTTACACATAACAAAGGAATTCTAATGACATCCACAGTGTGGCAACGCTTGTCCATGTTTAAATGAAGCTTACAATCTTGAACAATTGCGTGAATCAAGGCAGAGTAGATATAAACATGCATAGATGAGAACCGATTCGCGGAATGAAGGCAATACTTAACAAAAGGTGAATCTATACAAAGTAGAAATTTTTAAAATTAGTTAGTTTTTTTGTACAAATTCGAAACGTCAACCTCTGTAGTAGAAAACGTTTTGTTTTCTCAACTAATTATAAATAAGCAAGAAGTTACATGCAGCACGATCAAGTTCTATACTATGCGAACTCCAAAAACCGACGACCTATCACGTATCAAGGTTGTTATGCGTCCCTATCAGATTTAGTGTTGCAGCCTAAATTGTGTTTGCATTATGCGAACAATATAAGACGCGTTACTTAAACAAACCTCGGCAGAATACGCAAGGACGGGGACGGTTTCTTTCATTCTGCCTAGGGCGCAGACTGTGCGGTATTTCGCCTCCTCCTCGTTGCTTAATTCGCAGTTTTGAGCAGAGCAATTCCGGCCACAACGATACCCACCTTGACGATTTCATTGCTGACGTTCTGTACGTAAGCATAAACGAATTTTTATCAACTAATCTGTTTGAAATGAAAGTATTTACAAATTATTATAGGCGATTAAAAGAAGATGTGCTTTGAGTGTACAGTAATCCTTCGAAAAAGTAATGCATTGAAGCATAGACTGTGTGGGTATATGTCCGCGTGATATTCAAGGGTAAATAAATATGGCCCTGCGCATGCTAATGACATATCAGTTAAATAAATCGTGTCCGGGTTACTATGCACAAGTAATTTTTTGTAATTAACGCTGCACCAAAAAAACTCATGCTCCGAGATGCACTAAGCAAAATGCGGCCGTGAATGTAGTCCACGTATTAGACCACGGGTATAATTATGGGGAGATCTGACGGCAAAATTGTAGACGTAAATATCAGAAAAATATGGACAATCGTATCGTAGGTGGTTGCCTGTTCTTGAACCCTATCGCCCATAGGAATCTTGTTTGCACCGGGAAGCCAATGGATCTGTGTGCGCCCATTCCTGAGTGGATAAATACCCGATCTGCAGGGACAGATAACGGCGGGTGGCGAGGCACTGACGAACTAGGTTTAGATGAAGTCCTATTGACCCATCTGGAAGACTCCAGTGGGAGAGCAGCTGCGCCACGTGCGTCTGTGCGCATGTTTTGTTTCCGGTCCCATCAGTTGGTCAGGGTACTGGTTGGCTGAATGGAGGCAGGCAAGCCAGAATCAGTGCTATATCAATCTACCCACCAGCCTCTGTCGTATCCGCTATGCAATCGTAGGTTGGCAGAGTTCGGTCGGGTAGGTGGTTGCCTGTTCGTGACCCCTATCGCACATACGAAGCTTGTTTGCTTCAAGAAGCCAATGGATCGGTGTGCTCCCTTTCCTGTGTGAATAGATAGCCGATCTGCAGCGACAGATAATGGCGGGTGGCGAGGCACTGATGAACTTCGGTTCGATGAAGTGCTATTGACCCATCTGCAAGACCCCATTGGTGGAGCAGCTGCGCCACATGCGTCTGTGCGAAAGTTTCTATTTCCGGTCCCAGCAGGTGGTCATTGTACTGCTTGGCTGAGTGAAGGCAAACAAGCCCAAAACAGTGCTGTATCAATCTACCCCGCAGACTCTGTCTTATCCGCTCTGCTATCATAGCTTGGCCGATTTCGGCCTCGTAGTTGGTGCCTGCTCGTAACCCCTATCTCTCATACGATGCTTGTTTGCTTCGAAAAGCCAATGGATCGCTCTGCGCCCATTCCTGATTGATAAATACCCGATCTGCAGCGACAGAGAATAGCAGGTGGCGAGGCACTGATGAACTTCCGTTGGATGAAGTGCTTATGACCCATATGGGAGGTCCCAGTGGTGGACCAGCTGCGTCATTTGCGTCTGTGCGCATGTTTGTGTTTCCGGTCCCAGGAGGTTGTCAGGGTTCCGTTTGGCTGAATGAAGGCAAACAAGCCCTAAAAAGTGCTGTATCAATCTACCCCACAGACTCGGTCGTATCCGCACTGCTATCATAGCTTGGTTGATTTCGGCCACGTATGTGGTGCCTGCTCGTGACCCCCATCTCTAATACGATGCTTGTTTGCTTCGGGAAGCCAATGGATCGCTCTGCGCCCATTACTGAGTGAATAAATACCCGATCTGCAGCGAGAGAGAATGGCGGGTGACGAGGCACTCATGAACTTCGTTTCGATGAAGTGCTTATGACCCAGCTGGTTGACCCCAGTCGTGGACCAGCTGCGCCAGGCTCGTCTGAGCACATGTTTTTGTTTCCGGTCCCAGCTGGTGGTAAGAATTCTGGTTGGCTGAATGGAATCAAACAAGCCAGAATCAGTGCTTTAGTGCTTTAGTGGTCACCAGCGCATGCGCACAGGGACTCTGGCGGACGGGGGGGAGGGAGGGTGACGGAATGTACTCAATCTACTTCGGTGGCCGGCGTTGAGATTTTGGTGGTCATCGCCCGTACCTTCATTGACCTTAACTGTCGTTCAAGGCTGGCACCCTTGTTTACGCCGCAACGACTGTCCGTTTTCTCGTCCGCCGGACTAGTAGATGGAACGGCTGTGGTGACGACTGCGCCTTCGTCTGAACCATGTTGAGGGGTGGCTAAGTGTGCATCCGCCATGGACTCACTCATGTTTGGATTCGTATTTAGCCTGGGTTCACGTCTGCTCATTTGTTTACTGAGCAGTGCTCGAAGGGCTTGATAGGCAGCGGGAAGAGCCACACAACGGTTGATGGAGGTTGTCCCTGTGTGCCAAGCCTCGATTGTTTCCCTGGCTATGCGGTCGCTTCCTCTGCCCAGAATTTGACGTGCTCAAAGGCGAACGTGTGTCCGGAATCGGCGCAGTGTTCGGCCACCAGAGACAAAGGGTCCATTCGCCTTACTGCCCTCATGTGTTCTCCAACACGGGTCTGTAGTCGTTTGCCCGTCTCCCCAATGTAGTTGGCTTCACAGGAGTTACACTGGATCCGGTAGATGACGTTAGTGGTTTCACGTGGTGGCAGAGGGGGCTTAGGTCTCGTGACCGGATGTCGAATTTTTGACTCCGGTCGGTGGGCGATGCCGATCCCCAGCGGTCTTAAGAGACGGGAGACCGCCTCAGAAACGCCATCGATGTATGGAAGCGCCCGCCATATTTTTGGCCGTTCTGTTTCCAAACGTCGGCTTAGTCCGACCTGTCTGCTGCTATTACCGACACAGACAAGGGAGACTGGAATGACCATTTCTTGCTTATGAGCCGTCGTCAGCCAGCGTTAACCAAGCCCGAATTGTGGAACACCCGAGCCTCGAACTGGCGACCTGTTGATATAGACGTCCACGCCTCTACCCACCGGGCCACGAGCACGTTGACTTGTCGGTTTTCGATCGGGAATATACAGTGGTAGGGGGCGCTCACCGATCGTTCATACGGAACTCACTCGTTCCGTTGTGCCTTACGGGCTCTTTCTCGAGCCCAACCAGCAGCGGCACAGCGGCGCAGGAATTAATAGCATAATGCTATTATCGACACAGACAAGGGAGATTGGAATGGCCATTACTGGCTTATTAGCCGTCGTCAGCCTGCGTTAACCAAGAGCGAATTTTGGAACCCCCGAGCCTCGAACTGGCGACCTGTTGGTATAGAAGTCCACGCCTCTACCCACCGGGCCACGAGCCGGTTGACTTGTCGGTTTTCGATCGGGAATATACAGTTGCAGGGGGCGCTCTCCAATCGTCCATTCGGAACTCACTCGTTCCTTTGTGCCTTACGGGCTCTCTCTCAAACCCAACCAGCACCCGCACAGCGGCGCATGATATAATAGCAAAAGATCCCTGGAGATGTATCGCGCGACTTTTCTTATAAACACGGTATGGCGATCGTCCTATCGCAACAAGCGGACCCCGCAGAACTTGCTTGGGGACCATGGTAACCAACCTGCTAATAAAAGATTATTTTAAGAAAATCAGAGGTTTTTGTAAATTCCTTAATGTCTAATTAGCAGATCTGTGCGATTTGGTGTCCTAAAATGCAATAATAACGCTGAAATTGTTTTGTCGTTTTGAAAATTCTACCTGATATTGCATAAATGACTACCACAGAATAGTCATTTCTACCTTAAAACATATGAAACACTACTCTTCGTGTAGTTTAGCTTATATGCATATGTCAGTTAGAGGTAGAACGAGCAAAATATTTTTCAGTTTCAGCAAAATGTCAGTAATTATATGGGCTCTCTGCCGAGCATTCATAATCACAGAACGCAGTCTAAAACCAAGCAAATCAGTATGAATGGCCGCAGTGTATAGGGGAAGGCATGCTCTTTCATTTAGTGTAAAAAATATTAGTATTTCATAGGTACGCGAAAGAAACGGCAAAAACTGTCACAATTTTACTTGGTCGCACCGTGCAAAAATGCAATCTACTCAGAGATCCGTCAACGGAGTGCAGAAATAAAGCATTTCTAAAAGAAGAAACTTTTTAAGGTAAGTTTTCTTATTGATCAAAGACATATTTTTTGCTGACTTTGGTTGTGGACAGCCATTTTTCTCGAAAATGAAGTTTGAGGTTTGAATGAGACTTCATATATGACCCAAACGACCATCATCGTGAAACAGGGCGTCCGAACACTCACTAATTCCGCAAATGCATTCAAAACTAATCATATTTTAAAGTTCTCACCAGAAAGGTAATTGAGAATCTGTATTTATGGACGATCAGGTGAAGCACTTAAAATCATGAAGTATTAAGCAGAATTTTGAGACAGATCTGAAACTCGATGTAATTAAAAACCAACGAAAATGTTAATTAATTTAACGGAAGCAAATTTATCTCTATGAAGATTAAATTATATGTTTGAGATCACGCCTGTCATTTGTATGAAAATTAATTGGACACCAACCGACCTCATGGCATGTCACCTTATAAAAATCTTTGTTCCTATTGCGTCCCAATCGGTGGAATCAAGCAAATTCCAGTTTCTCTTGTTGAAACCCGTCCTATTTACTTCATGTGCGTCAAAAATAACACAACTCACTGGAAGGGTTTTGAAATCTACACTAAAAATGTAGGTAGATTCCAATCCGTCATATTAAATTTTAGACTACTGATTAAATGATATTTAGATGTAAACTTCACTAAAACAATATTAAAATTCGTTATTTATGTTTTTTTATTCTTTCAAACTTGTACTTAATAAACATAGACAGTAAACTATTGAAATGGTGTCGGTTTGCGAGTGATTGACAATGGAAGAGCCGAGAGTCAATCGGCACAGAATGATGCAAATAGCGGCCGCTCACGGGCACAAACGCGAACGATTATCGATTTTTTCCACGTGCGCTGCCAGATGTTAACTGTTGCCGGCAAATTTACTCTCAGTCTGCGTCTGACGACGACCTGGGGAGCCAGCGTCGAAAATTCACGCAATAAAGTGCCTTTGTCCAAAGAACGTCATTCTCTTTAACGTATATAAATATATTGCGAATAGAACCTAAGATGCGCGTCCCCGGACATAATTAAGAAGAAAAGGTGATCTCGGATGGTAACAACAAAGACAGGGGATACCGGAATGGCCATTTCTGGTTTATAAGCTGTCATAAGCCAGCCATTTCCAACCCCAAGTGTGGATCACTTGAGATGCAACAGCGCGACAAACCGCTGTAGAGTAAAATTTGATGGATAGTGTGATCTTTTGCCTGACCGTCCGCTGATAACTTCTGGACTTGTCGCGCATGTTGCGAAGCGATGTGTAGTAGACTTATTGGTGATCAGGCATTCGATTTCAGTTATAAACTTGTCCCGCCGCTTGAGTTATATGGGCGTGGTGTACGCATACTAGTTTCTCTTAATGCAGTCTGCGATAAACTTTGTCAGTATTCTCGCCTCAATAAATCTGACTGTCTAATGTGTGCCTACCGTGCGTGACCTATCTCATGAAATGTTGGCTGAAATTCTGAAATGCGTTTACGATTAGGAAGGTTAACTTGGTCGCCGTTGTGATATGAATTTTCTTAAAACATACTCTTCTAACATGTTAGACTTAGCAAATGGTCGGCTTTAAAAAGCATTTCTTCTTAATCTCCTGTAGAAAGCGTGTCTAGTAAAAAAAGACATCTTAAGTAGCATGCATTTTTCCCATTGATTTTCGATGGTTTTGAAAATTTAAATATATCTTATAAAAACCACAAACAAAAATATGCTTTCTTTTAGTTAATCAATAGAAAATCACGTTTTCATTATATTTTATACTTAAGGAAGTAGTATAATTAGGTTTTAAAAAAGTTTCTAATTATGAGACTTTTTAATACCGCGATATGTCCATTCACATTTCATCATACCTGGTCGTTTACCACTTTTCCTGATGAAATGTACAACATGGGCCGCATCCATCGCAAAATTCTATGAACCATGTATAATAACTCTTTAATAAAAATTAAAAATATGCGATTTTCTTTACGCGAAACGCATGCACCTTGTAGAATTTAATCACAAAGCGCTAATGCAACGAATGAATAGGATTCACATTTTTTGGCAATTAGAAAACTTTTGTAAAACCTAAATATACTCCTAACTCAAGCATAAACTATAGAGAAGACGTAATTATATTTGAATGACTGAAATAAAGCATTTTGTGTTTGTGGTTTCTATAAAATATATTTGAATTTCTAAAACTATCGATAATCAATAGGAACAATGCATGCTACTTAAGTAGTCATTATTTTACCAAGAATGCTTTCCACAGGAGATTGTGAAGACTTGCATTTTAAAGCCAATATCCTGCCAAGTCCGAAGTGTTATAATAGTATGCCACAAGCTAAGCAGTATTACAACCGCGACCAAGTAATCCCTCCTAATCGAAAACGCATTTCAGATTTTCAGCCAACATCTTATGAGATAGGTCACGCAATGTATGTTATAGGTTAATCCAACCATGATTTTATCTGAGATTTTATCCCTAAATGCAGTACGGGCAACATACTAGGACATTAAGATTAAAAGAAATATCTCCACTTTACATATTTATTGTGTTTTCTCATTAAAGAATTCATTGACACAATAAATATAGTTGCTATTTGTTAGCAGTGTTTCAAATAAATATACAAAAAGGAAGCTGCCACCTTAACTCATGTTGAAACATAAATGTGTAAACCCGATGTAATGCTAAATAAACCCATGGATGTCGACTACTGACATCGCGTTTCGAAATGTCCGAAAATATGCTTTCGAAGATCCGCGGAAATGCTTGGACCATGCGCAAAACATCAAGTCCTATTATTTGATCGTCAAAAATGAGCTCAAATGCAACGTCGCCGACGACGTTTTTAGAAACAAAAATTATTGGTTCTGCAACTACGCCTGTCAAGTTTGCCGGCAAAGGCCAGAATGGATTTTGAGACTAAAAGTAGAACGGACAGACATAGATAGTTTAACGAACAGACAAAGATTTAGTAATGAGGTAGTACATTTTAGAAATCTCTTTATTAATATGAGTGAAATCGAAGAAAATCTGTCTTTTATTGTGCAATTATACACCTTCAAGGAAATGATTTTCTATCACAAGAGGTACATACACCTTTGTTCTTCTATGTTTAAGTGAACGGGCCTCATGAATTACTACACTGTACGATACATGCAATTAGTTGCTGAGTGTGTCTGGTTTTTCTGACAGATGCCCTTTGAAAGTAGGACCGGCGTATCCGTTTGTGGAATAAACTAACTGTACGTTGGGAAAATGCAATTCCCGGGTGGCATATCAAAAGAAGAAGAGGCGTAACCCGGGAGAGATGTATTTGAGGTCTGACGTTTCGGTTAGTCGTTTCGGCAAGGCAGGCGCAAGAAGTCTGGATGTCTACCGACTGTTCTGTCAACCGCCACATCAATTTACCTCCCCCTTATCTGGTTTTACAGACATTCTTGACGAGGGACAGTCACGGCGCGGGACAATCGGGGCCGCCATTTATCACCGCGGCCGACGAAGATGGGCGGGATTCAGGTCACGGTGACATGTGGGTCGGATGCAGCCACACAGGCGGCATTGATGGGCCAGGCTTTGAACAAAGTGCGCCATAAAAGGAAAGCTGTGTGCACGACTGCTCAGTCTCTGAATATGGTTAGAAGAAACGACTAACCGAAACTTCAGACCTCAAATACACCTCTCCCGGGGAACGCCTCCTCTTCTTTTAACTGCAAGTTCTTCGTAGATCGGATTGGCATGTATTGTTGAAATCGCCGAACCCGCGTAAAATTCTGCAAACCCTAAATCATGTGATTGATTGTGTTTTCATGTGTTTCAGCAACGCAATATTAATAATTAAGGAGAATGGTTTATCTTACACTGTTTGAAAAAATAAGATCGATCCGCGGAAATGTCACATTGCAAAGTATGTTTAATCTGTTTGACGAACTCGACACGAGAGTACGACATTCATGTGTGCGTCCAATTTCGGAAAAAACAATACTGCATTTCCTGTTTCCAAATTCCTCGCGGTGGGCGGGTATTTCAATTGTCGTCAGCTTGTTTAGCAAATAATCGAATGTATTTGCAAATCCATCGTTGAAGGGGATTCTGCTGCAATCCGTAAGTCGCCGCATTTGCATCTGCGACACCGCTTTAAGTCGCAGGGATAAAATTATACTTTACTTCTCACAAAAACAATCAATACACGTTTAACGGGTCATATACGTAAATCATAGTACTAGCCCAAATGCGATACATAATATAATGTTTTCGCTAGTCATTCATTAAGAAAAAAACTGCTAGTGGTTTTTAAATGTCAGATGTTGTCATATGTTCTAGCTATGAAAAGCGAAACCCAAACTGGAAGTAGACGACATGCGATGGGATAATCCCGAAACAAATGACGATTATAAGTCAGTAGGCAAAGTCCGAAAATTATAGCTACTATATATTTTTCAAAAAAACTATGAATTTCAACAGTGACTAACGTTTAATTTTCCAAAAGAACAAATTTTATTATCAGTATCAGTAAATAAACATATTACCAGCAAAATTAAACATGTGATAGAAACTGAACATAACAACCATCCCCGTTTTCCACATCATGCTAACAGCAACTAAGCACATGTGCGCAGTCCAGTGGTTTTACATAAATTCATACGGGGATTTCATTGGCAGCGCTTTGCTCGCCTGACAGAAACAGTGAATTTGTGAAGATCTACCGACGGGCAATGTTCAGTAATAGTTAGTGATCCATTTGCCTATCTTTGAATAACTACTGACTGAACTTGATCGTCCAAAGACAACATAATAAGCATTTGCAAACCTCGTCCGTTTTATAAACTCGCCTTTCGGTATTATCTGTGATTTTGACAGGTTAAGAAAACAATTACCTACCTGCTGACAGTTCTTGAATTTTTCCCGGTTATTTTGTTGATCTTATACAAGGGAATGGTTAAATTCCGAAACGCCAACCGGAATTGCGGAATGTATTTTGATTTAGGAAAGACCAATTTAATAGAGTCAAAAGCCAATAATGTTTCAGCGTCCATCGATAATAATTCAGTCAAATAAATATGTAGTCTTTCGAACGAACGTATTTCTGCCTGCATGCTGATACGTGTACTCTGTAAGAACTAACTAATTATGTAACGTAATTTTCTATTGTTTTGCAAATTTCCTTAAAAATTAATATTATTTCATAGAAAACATGCGTGAAATATCCGATACATTTGCCGTTCGCTAGAAAACGATGATTGCGTCTGCTATCCCTATCTGATGCTGTCTCTGAGAGTGAATTTGCGTGGGAATCCGAAACATCAGGCTAGTGAGGCCTTGTTCCGACGATCATGTGTCCTTATCCGGATTCGCTATTATTCCATCATCGAACGTGACTGCGGATGATGGCAGATAAAAATTTTGTAAGGATTATAGAATGACTTTTAGTCCCTTATTGCGCGTGATAGGATATAATGTTAGTTATGCTAGACCTAGGCAGCATTACGGGGTTAACTGAAGCAAATCGACTACGAGTATTCTTTTTGCGGAAAACAAAATAAATATATTATGCCTATCGCATTTGGAAAATGATAAATACGACAGAATAAGGTGTGTAAAATTACATTTGGCAAGGCACAAATAGCATGTTGTTTAATCCCACGCAGTTCGATTTTGAATGTTAATTTTCATACTATGATCAGAACCTAGATTGTATTCATTGGGGCCATTTTTAAATAAAATGTTTTTTCAAGATCTGTGAATAATCCCATGTTACAAGTAAAAAGTTAATTTGGCAAAGCCGTGTTTTCCGTAACTTTCATTTAGTCCAAAACTGTTACATAGAAGTTGAAATTATAGGCATTTATATGATTTTAAGTGAGTAAGAGGCTATTAACGCTGGTCATTCACAGGCCAGTTTCCGTTTACACGTCATTCGCATGCTGAGGCGTGTTGTGGCGTGGTGGGTGCGACAAGAGGCGAGGGGGAGGGACGACCTCGTTCGTTATTGATATTTGTATGTCGCATACCTTAAGCACACACCACTTCCATCAGGAGGTTGGGGCGTCGTGCAGTCATCATCTGCCCACGGAAGACAGAGTGCGTGTGTAAACGTCCTCCGCTTGGCTAGCCGTATAGCGACAACCTCGACTGTAGCTAACTCCCGTTTGTGTAGGCCTTTCGAGAAGCTTACTGGTGTCCGGTAGACAACCTGAAAGGCTTCTTTGGCATCAACTCGGTGATTCGTATCGATAAGATGTGCGAAAATAGAACTTCACATCGATTTTTGTTCGTCTCTGCCTAGACAGGCCCGTATGTGTTGAGGTACTTTCTTTTCCAGGAGCCTCGTTGTACCACCGATATAGCCCATCCCACAGGAGAATCCGAGTAAATACGAGTAAATAAACATCGATGGGGCCTGCAACGGGAGTCGGTCTTTACCTCCCAAGCGTAGGACGGGAGAATTCATGAAACATACACGTAAATTCGCTGCGGTGTATACAGTAATGATCACTGTCTTCAGACGTCTTCCGATTAGGTCACTTTCTGTGTCCACTTGAAAAGGCAGTCTTATAAATAAGTCTTGTTTGCAGTAGCCATGGTGGGCTTTGCAATGCACTCCCCTATATTTCGGCGGATAAATGTCTCTGGGTATCTGCTTTCGTGGAGTATATCCCGCATCTGCTGGAGTTCTTCGTCAACAGTCTCAGGAAAGCAGATAAGTCGCACTCTAGCTGCCAATCTCTGGAGCAAATTGCGTTTAGTTTTTAGGGGAACAAAACTGTGAAAATTAGTGTATTGTTCTGTTCAGGTTTTATTTCGGAAAAACCTTCGTTGGACAGATCCATCCTCTTGTCTGTGCAGAAGAACATCGAGGAACGCGATCTCATTGTCTGCCTCAAACTCTGCAGAGAACGTTAGCGAGGGATTTCTATTAGCGCATTTTTAAATCAGGGCGTCTGCGTCGGTGATAACGTCCGTCAGGCAGAAAATATCGTCCACGTACCGACAGTAGAAGTTAAGGTCATTAATAATATCTTGTACACTTGTCATCTCGACTTTGCCCATGAAGACCTTGCAAGGAAGGAACCGAGCGGTACGCTCATCGCTACGCCGTCTATTCGCCTGTAGAGTTGACCATTGCAGAGAAACTGGACGTTTCGCGTGCAACGTGCTAGTAATTCTTTTAACATCTCCATTCGCATGCCTGCCGGGTAGTTCGTGCCGCGGATAACGCCATAAAGATAGTTTATTGTTTCGGCCACGGGTGCATTGGTAAAAAGTGATGTCACGTCTAATGAAAGCATCCTCCTCCCATCAAAGTTAATATTGTAAGTTCGACAACTTGTACAACTAACAGGTGAAGATAAGCACACTTGGCTGCCCGGTATCCGGACTACCAGCTCAGCTAGTGCTACAGTGACTAGAAAATGTGGTTTTGCAAGCTCGTAACCCCAAAATGTGTCTCGGCTACGTCGAGGACACCTTTGACGTAATAAAGAACCAGAAAGTCGAGCGGCCACATCAGAGTATGAATTCTGTCTTTCCGGCCATACCATTTACCCACGAAGAGGCAGTAGGAGACAGTCGGTCGTTTCTGGACGTAACAATACAAAGGCAGTGCAATGTAAGTCATGCAAGCTGCAACGATCGAAAAGAGTCAGATTTTGAAATCATCATCAATTATGAACGGAAGTATCCTACGACTTACATACAAAGCTGCGCGAGTTGCAAAAGCGGGCCTTTACTGATTATTTTATCTTCATCATTGTAAATATGCCTTGATCTAGCGACATATTGCTTTGTAAAACCAACTTATCTTTTCTATCATATGAATGAAGATACTTTTTAGTCTCCTGGTTTACCTGTGGACGCCTACTTTATTTATAGACACATACCACCGATTTGGATCCCCAAAGGTACATGTCTGATGTAGATTCAGATATGATTGATTTGACTTGTCCTGTCCGCTATGGTTGCGCTATGCTTGACGTCAAAAACGAAGACTGGATAGTTGGCACAGAAACCATTTGCATAGTTTGCTTATTTTTGCACGTTTCGAAGATAACCAACGGCATTTCGTAAGAAGCGTTCCTGTGGCCCAAAACCAAGCTTTTTCCAATAGATGTACTTTAGGCATCTTTCCTTTGGAAGAATGTGCAATGGCTATTCGCTTTTGAACATACTGCTACGATGTATTTGAAGAATATCCAATATTCCCTTATAAATACATCATAATGCCTTTTTATTTTTCAAACCTGGTAGAAAATAGAATTAGTTCACATGAACAATCACTAGGTTTTCCAGTCTTAAGCACACAGACCGTTAAGCACGCTTCGTAGCATCTGCGCATTTTATGGCAACCGCGTTGATTTTTTAACGATTAAGCATACCTTATTTGAAGATAAATATAAGCTCTCGGGAACAGGTTTGTTTAAGTTCTGCCGTTTCAAAGAGCTGGGTCTGCTCTTCTTTGTCAATGCGTAAAATGCACTTAATCGAGCCAGCTTAACTAGCAGCACACGTTCAAGAAACGGGACATACTTTTGACCCCCAGAGGCCTACCCTCTTAGGCCGAGGTAACAAAAAATAGAACGGCTAACTCTCGAGGCGTGGTTCTCCTATGCCCACACTATCAACATGCATTCGGACCTTCCTGCAGCTTACACAGTCCTATATTATCACAATCGTAGAGCTCAGGACCAAACAACCCCGTTTGATTTAAGAAGGTCGTACGGAGATAGCCCGACGCTGACTTTACTCGGTGAGGAAGAACAAGAACCGCCAGACCGACCACCCGACTAAAGTCCAATCATCTCCCCCGACGAAGTGGTGACTCACGAAACACACAGGCAAAACGCCCGTCAACCATCTCCCGTGAGTCCGAGGCAGCGAGAGGCGGAAAAAAATTGATCAGCATGAGGCCGGCCAACACAACATGCCACTTTAAATTACTTTTCTGATCAATTAAGTGCATTTTAAACTTTGGCCCAAATTTCTGAACCGTCAGTACTTAAACAAACCTTTTCGGGATAGCTTATCTTCATCTTCAAAAAATCCACCCGGATATCTCAACTTTACCAATTTAAGCAAGCCTTAACGTGAGGCACTTTAAGGTTCTGCGACGGATGACATTGATGACACTCTGTAGAGGACACCGGATGGGATCATATACACTAGCGTTACCTGCGCCCTAATATCCTCATGACTTTTAATCCAGGACAGATGGATGCAAATTTCGAAAAATAAGTCGCATAATCTGTATGAATATTAATACGGGTAGTACTCTCATGAACGACAAAACCCAACCAAAGCGGACTAATTGCGAGTCTGGATCTAATCATAGTAATGGTTACGATAAATGCTTAATTACTAAGCGACAACAGGGATGTTGAAAGTTTTCAGTCAGCAAACGAGCTGTGACGAAACGCACTCAAAAGGAAAATAACAGAGACCCTCAATGTCAATCTTTAATGCACAAAACAGTTGTGGATATCAAACGGTTTTCCCGGGCAGAAGTAAATTTCCAATGGAATATATAAGCATGGTGTCATCGGAATGGTGGACAGTTTTACCTTACTGTTATAGCATGTATAATTGTAAGGAAACATTGTATAATTATTCATGGAAAGTTTGGGTGGTGCAGAGAAGGGCCCTCCCAGACAAAATCAGTTCTATTCCGACGCTGGCACCAGAAATTTAAGGGGCATTTCCCGCCATTCTTATAAACAGGTATGAAGTCTTTTCCTGCATATGCATATCAAGATGCATTGTTAGACTGCACTTTGATTTAACAGGATAAGACTTTCAGCTGTTTAACTCAGAGAACGAATGAAACAACTCTTTATTTCCAATATTAATGCGAATCCCGTATCTTCATCTTTATCCAAAAGGTCAAAAGTAATTCTTCAGATGCATCCGTAGGCCAAGACGTCAGTAGTGTTGTTAGATAAATACATGTATGCCTCATAGACCGGCTATATTTGTCAAATTGCTTCCGTTGATCGACTGAATCTTATCCCGCACCTTCGAAAACTGAAGCAGCAGCTGCTTGGACTTCATGACATTTAAAAAGATTCTAAAGGATTTCACTGGCAACTAAATTCTCAACTGGGAAATAGCACTGCAACAGCGATGTAACGACGAATAAGTCATTAATTCGCAACTTTACGCATATTAAGATAGGACCCCATATTGCTCAAAGACACAAATGACAAACCTACTGAACTAATAATTCTTTTTTAACCAAGAATTAGCCTTTGTGTATCCATTTAGAATATACTTTTTCACTAATGTTTTCTACGGTCAAATCTTTTAATAAGGTTATTTTACAAAAGAATCTGAATATTTGTTGGTAGCAGGTTTTAAGATGTAGTAATTCTGAAAACTACGCAAATTTCACATTTTAAATGATATCGTATTAGTGCAAAGATGTCCGGCACATAAACTGAGATGAGTCCCAAATGTGCGTTTCATACGTTGTCAGACACTTGATGAATATTTACGCCATGCAATTCCTAGCATCCTGGTGCATTTAAACGCGTAAAATATTTGCATGCCTTTGACGAATAGTGCAATTTGTCATCGTTGCCATATCTCGCATGTACATAACGTAGGACTTTCGATCAACCACAAGAGGCCACGTTTGTTGATTTTAGAAGGAGATGGGCAAGTGTGTTTGCCTTTTGCTGCCGACACACGTTATTTAAATTTTAAGGTTTTTGCCGCAATGGCGGATGCTAAATTCCTGTGTAATGTTTAATTTGACCGTGGTTGACCATACCTCGTTCAGTCTGCAGGATTTCTGCAGCCATATGGATCATCCAAGAATTTCGTTGAATTAGGCTACTTAGATTAGGATTTGTCGTTCATCAAATTTGTGTCCAGCGTTTATTTTGCAGACAACAGATGCCTCGTTTATTGTATATTGTTGACAGTGCATGGAACTGATTGTAGGCATGGCTTGTGAGTACACGACATCACTCAGTGTCGCCTTTGGAATTTGGTTTTGATTCGGATCGGGATAGATTTGGTGGCTAAGAACCAAAGGGCACGTAAGCAATTTGGACTTAACCTTATACACGTCTGTACTCTATTGCCTCCAGCATTTCGCACGACAATGGTCTGTGTCACGAAAAGGTCCCGTCGTCATGTTCAAGGAAATAGACTAAACAATCAATTGCATATGACGTAAATGACAGTGACTTCACGAAGCATTCTCTAACGTAATACACCAACAATAGTCCTTGGTATGAAGAAAACTCTTTCCTGCTGATTACATAGAAGAGATTCCCGTTTTCGCTTTTATATATCATTTTCATATATCATTTTATACATCATTTTTCAGATAGTGTCGATTATTTCGACGCGGAAATTGAGGGCCTAGTTCGCCTCAGTTGTCCGTGCAACCTTTTTCATCATGATACCATTTCCATCAGCCGGCTTGCATGTCAACTCGCACACAGGCGCGCTGCCACATGCTGGCTGATGTACTCTTTTCCTGAACTGCGTGTGTGTCAGGAAGAAGATATCGAATACACCCAGGCCTGTGTTTATTGCTCGTGCGTGTGTTCCCCGTATGACGAAGTATAGCAAAGTTTATTATTTCAGGATCAATTCCTTTATCAGCATTCAGTAGCTGATCGTTAAATTGTTTCTATTGTTGCAATCCTCAGAAAGGGTACTGGAACGCTAAAGGTTATCTGGAGGCCTCTCACAAGATAACCTGCGGCAAAGGTTAGCAGGACTGCAAGCTGAAATCACAATGCACTATTGAAGATGTGAGGTTCAGGACCTAGTTGATAAGAAGAAGCAATCGAAAGGACTTAGTTCACCGGACGTTTCAGTTTGTTACTTGAACACATTATCAGAGACAGTGGCAGAAACAGGTGACAAATGCATAGGAAGCTGCAGTATTTATAGAATGCAGTTGTTATGCTTCCGCATATCTATAGTAATAAACCTTGCTATTTTTCATTAAGAAATGTTGCCCGCGTATGCTCTAATTGCTTGATGGCCGGCATGCAAGTTGTTGTTTGCTGAAATCTCATCACCCGTGCTCGATGATGGAATGATGATTGCTCGGCCATCTGGCTCACCGGCTGGCGCCCTCCCCAAATGGTCAATTACGGTGGCCAGCCAATGCCTCAGCGCGGAACCTGGAGGGGGTGTATATACGGAGCTGGATATGCCGCTGCCGGACAGATACATTGATTGGTAGAGATCTCATCTGAGGTAAACTATCAACCAATTATCGGGTTGCCCTGTTTCCGGCGTGTTCGATTTTACTAGCGTGTAGACAGGAGAATGAAACGATTTGTCGTCTTGTTATACAGTCTGCCAATGGTAGACTCGATCCTATTGTGCGTTTACTCCGATCTGTGCAGATAAAAGGGCAACTTGAGCAATAAACGACCCAAAACGCCCTTTATAAGTTAGTCGATCCGCAATTTCTTCACACAGTTACATATGCGATCTATAGGCCAGTGTACAAGGTCACATCCATCAACCGTAAACCACTGTGCCTGTCGCTGCTAGCAACGGGAAAGGCAGCCGCGACGAGATAACGTAAACAAGTCTTGTGTATATGGAGGAACTCTGTTCAAACTCTGCCATAACCATGTCCAAAGATCGATCAGCTACACCTATTTTAACCGCCAATCTAATCTCTCATTTTCCCCTTATATAGAATTCCACTACCCGCACTGCTACGCTCGCGAGAGAGATTCTTATACAAAATACGTAATCTACGTTCACTCAGGTACCAAAACAAACCACATGGCGAACTATCCCATACGTAAAAAATGTATCTGAACTTGTCGAAAGACAATTGAAAAAGTACCAAATGCACGTAACACACCAGCCGGCAACTACCTTACGCGCACAGCTTGTGCACCCTAAGGACAGGGTCCTCTAACTCGAAAGAAATTGTGTCGTCTACTAAATCCCGTGTACTAGTTGTGATGCCGTTTATTGTGGAGGAACTTTGTTCAAACTCCACCATTACCATGTCCAAAGATCGATCAGCTGCACATATTTTAACCGCCAATCTGCTCTCTCATTCTCCGAATATATCGATTTGCACTACCTGCACAGCCACGATCGCGGGGGCGATTCTATTACGAAATACGTAATCTGTTCTGCGCCTCAGCACTTATTAGTTTGTGTCTCCTGTAAATGCCCATGGGTTGAGACATCGCGAAGCTGGGGGAACCATTCGGAATCGGCCATGTCCATAAGCCTGTTATTGAGGTATGAACTTGTATGTGCAACAGGTTTTCTATTTGTACGACAGCAAACGTCGACTAACACTCCATTTATAAAATTGGCATTCCTCAATGTTTTAAAAATTTCCTAATACGACATGGCCACAAATTTTGGCCAGAACAACGCATTTTGGGACTAATTTGAGCTCGTGTGCTAAATGGCATCCGAAAAGGTCATACTATTTTCTGCAAATCTGATTGAATTCTGAAAGTTTGAACACATTTTCTCTAATAACGCACTCATCAGTTATTGGAAACCTTTGTTCGGTTCAATTATAAAAAACTCTTTGGTCTCGTTTGTTTAAGAGCCGTCGATAGCAACGGCAAGATTAAGATACTGCCAATGATGCAGCCAAATTGGTTACAAGGTCCCAGCCGGAACCATGAGCTTAAGCACACTTAGTTACTAGCTGTGATTGATTTGCGCAAGCTGTTAATTAAAGTACATTTTAAAATTTTTTTGAGACGTTTTTCTCTCGTGCGTCCGGGAAAACATTATTTTTATTTTTAGTAAAATGACTTTTATAAGTAAGCCTGGATAATGTCGTTGAACATGATAGAATATATGACTAATACTCTACAAAGACCCTGGATCGACAACGGGTAGGTCATGAATTGTCCAACCGATCACACCGCCACGATTCATAGTGCCTTTTACTTTGATCTTGACTAATGCAAGCAAAATGACCCATTTGGCCTCAAATGAATAGGTGAAACCCCGCAAACACATTTTTAAATTGCTGTGGCCTGATAACAAGACATGATTTACAACTAACTGAAAATAGGTGATAATAAGTTGTAAATGCCTTCTTTAAAATGATTTTAAATTTATAGAAGCAACTATAATCGAAGGGAAGTATTAGCACTACTTAAATGGTCATTTTGTACTCTGCGTGTCTTTGGTACCTGCGAATACAAGGTATTTTCAAAAGCCCATATCCTGTCGCGAGAGAAATATCCTGGGATTATGTTGTACGATAATTAGAATCACAAGCCCACACAAGTAACGTCTTCCAATTGAAAACGTTACATAGAATTTATGCCAGCATTTCACGAAAATCTCCAACCAGTCGTTCTTTGTTACTATAGACATTAGCTCATTAGGTTCGCTAATGTCTCAGAGTAAATTTGACAAACAGTTACTCGACAGAAGTCGCTGCCTGTAGCTATCGCTGAATCGTCAACCGAGTCAAAGTGGTGGACTCACAAGTTAGATGAGTTTTCTTGTGACATAACTGGAGAAAATCGAATTGTTGCTAAAATTCGACATCCGAGATGTTCTTTTGTGTTATCTCCTAAAACTTACGGACTTGTATTAAGAAACAAGCGTTTTTTTAACTCGTCGGAGATGCAACCCTACTTTAATACATCTAAGTGTGCATGATGATGCCAATTGCTTTGCGATTAAATTTTGTTCTATTTCATTTGGATGAACATCATTTTCATTCAGTTGATTCACTTATAAGAGTTTTTTTGGTTTGCAGGTTCACGTCTCCAGTTCGGATCCCTTCGACGACATTACCAGCAGGAATTCAGAGCCGATTAGTTTTACATATCTGGATGTCTCTGGCTATGCCATCTTTGAACTAAGATGTGAGGATCACGTCGTTGGCATTGATGTTCTTCGCATGCTTCACGCAGTTCCACACATTTTCAGACGAATATACCCGACTATTGTGAGGAGCGACATTATGACACAAAGACCACAACTGTTTTTGGCGATAGGTCAAGTTCATGAGTTTATTCTTCGGAGGAATATAAAATCGCAGCTCCCGCTTTGTATATACGACTAGACACCATCGAACAGATATCCAATATACCATTGAAAATAACCATATAACACCTTTTGGCACTTGGAACTATTGGGAACTAGCGTTATGTCGTATGGGAAATCAACATGGTTGCCAGATTAGGGCACAACCCGAGTCAAACAGGCCGCTCAATGTCCACACATCCGGTGACAATTCCCACACGTGACGGACGTAGTGAGATGCCTAGGCGCAGACTTTGTGCCACATCCTAGCACCAGATGCCTCTTCGACTTGGACATCAGACCGATGCATGGGAAAGCGGAGAGAGTGAGAGAGACTAAAGCTGACTCTGCAGACTACCTTCCTATGTGATTTAGAAGCATCCTTCACTATAAATAATTGTTCTCTCCTCCAAAGTATCATGATGAACTAAACCTCCCGGCTTGTCAAGTGTCTCGAAAACACCGTCATCTCAGGACAGAGACTTGGAGCGGGGCTGCGCTATAGTTAGCAGGTCACCCCACCAGCGTGGTGTACATGCTGGTTTCTCCACCCAGATATCATCTGTGGGTGGTGCAAAGTGATGATGAGTACCGCGGAAGCAATCATTGGTCGAATGGCTAAATCAGTTGTCAGAGTCGAGCGTGTATGTCTCCACACCCGACTGTTACGCCCATAGCCCAGCGGATCTGCATAGCCCCTGCGCAAACCAAAAATTCCCCAGGGATGATGCCAGTGATCTCCTAAGTAGCGCAAGGTGATTTAGGCCTCTCGTTTGATAAGCAAATGTCCTGACCTAAAATTCAGCTCCACAGTCGCCTCGAATGACTGATTGGCCATATTTGAAGGTAGCACTGCTAATTCTGATCAACAAGATGTCTTTAATCAATAATAGACGTTCTAGTTGTCGGCTCCCAGGTCTATTCCTGCAGTGACGGGCTCCGACGACGTGGTAGTAGGTTCTACTAGGATATTCACGTTCTCCTAAGGGTTGCGCCAAAGGCAGGAAAACTGATCCCCCTTGGGCCTCAATTCCCGCTTTGTCACAATTCATGATTTCTGCATCCGTTAGCATCCACGTCGCCATCCCAGTCGCAAATCACAGGATTCCGGAAAACATTAATTCCGACCGGCACTCTCCAGTTGTCCCGCAGTCACCCATTATCTACATTATCACTGTTGAAAATACATCGGCGGCGATAAACACTGCACACGCTACCCAAAGTTCGACCGACGTGACTGACAACGGTGGCATGATGAGAGCAGGCATGAGGACTTCTACATGAATTCGCTTGAACTATACAACATATATTATACCCTCTCATTCTCTGTCTGCGGATTCCGGTGTCAAGAGGCGGTATAGGGCACAGGAGGCTGCACGGCCTGACACGTACACATGCGTACCACCACGCCTCCTGGTACGCAATAAAGATTTAGCAAGGATTTTAACTAGTAAATACATTGGGCGCGATAGGTATTCCGGTCATTTGACACGAACTGGCAACTGGATCTGCAACCGCACCCAGAATGTTGACATTCCCGAAAAGGTCCACCAGAATGGAAAATGACCCCTGTCTTGATTCTGCGCGTCTACCGCATGGCACGTTCGGGGTCCCGTGCAGGGACACTCCAACCAACGGTTAGAATACTCCCGACGTACCTTCAATCACAACCCTAACAGGCATCTTTCCATCATCAGCAATGTTGACTGGATCCCAAACTATCCTCGTAGTGGTCGTACACTAACATCATACACCGGTCTCGTCGGTCATTTGTAGATCTATTGCATTAACTTCAGATACCTTGTAACAGGGGCTCGATCCAGGGTCGTCACAATTGCCTCATCTGCCCATATAGTTCACGCGCATTCACTCGCAGCATGGGCTTACGCAGCCATTGGCTTATCCACAACACGGAAATATACCGCTAAATCGGCATGCAAAATCACCCCTGACATCCGTCAATCGTCCCCTCCCCAAGTCCTATTTAATTCGCCCTTCGAGCGTTGCCACTATTATTGGTAACACGACCCCCATCACGGATGATAAAAAAACCATTAAACAGCCCAATCAACATCGGTTATGCACATGAATATAACGCATAGACCTGGTCGGTCAATTGCGAATCCGTCGTACTGGAGGACCAGGACGTGGACGAGAACTTACACATGATGCACAACCAATAACTGCATTGCATGACTGGTCGAGCCGGAAAGTACACTGACGCCTCGAAGATGGAAGAGATGATTAGGTTGGCTCTAGGGACTGTCCCCCACATTCGGTGTGCTCTCCTCTGTGTAGCGAATGTAATATGCTTTTAAACTTCTACGTTGCGCAAAAACCTGTGGCTTGGAAGGCTGACAATCAGCGGGCTAGTTTAATACTCCTCTAAGGATGGGGATTCAAACTGCAATGAATCCTTTCTAAGGTGCCCTTTATAGAATTCTTGCACGAACCAGGGGTAGGTAAATAGGCTTGTTGTGTAACCTTCTGTGATAATAGTTCAACTCCATTTTTTTGTTTTTTTCCCTCTTCGTTGACGCCGGAATCAGGTTTGTGGGCGAATTCAGCTTGAGTATACCATCGCCACAAACCATGTTCGTCGTTAAACGTCGGAGTGGGAACACTGCCGTTAAATGGCTGCCGTTGGTTTTGTGAGGGAGATGAATCAATCAGCGCATCTTAAAGAAGCGAACACAGAAATGTCAAAATTATTCGTCATGCTCAGTGACAATGCGGAAAATTACGAACGTAGATTCAAGTACCGACACGAGAAAATGGGAACTTAAAATTCAAATTCCCTGATGTTTATATAGAAAAAAGGTTTCGAATGTCGCTGGATGGGAAAGGACAGCAATTCGTCAAATCTAACAGTTACGGAACTCCCAACAATTTATTGCCAGATGGGAGACTCGCGCTCGAAGATGCAGGAGGGCGGATATCACCGATACGAAGATGCTCCGACTTATCTCAGATGCGTAAATTAATACAAATTTCCTATAAAAAGAAAAACTAAAAATATGTCCTTATATTCAGACGTCAATTTTCAAAAAGGTGAAAAAACGGACTTATCTAGATATTTTACTCACAGAATACGCCAAATTATGGGTAAGGTAATACCATACTAACAGCACAGGCACCAGCCAAAAGCCAATTTACGCGTGATTTGCCGATTTGTTTCCGTTCATGATGCAGCTGCCAGGGGTTCGGCTCGTTAGTGGGACCTCCAGCATTCCCTGTATGTTGTCCGGTGGATAATTCAATTAAGAAATTGCCGCTTTTTGATTTCCTAAGAAATAATCAACGAAGTTGAAGTAGATCAGTTTATTCAAGGCCGATAGGCACAGACCGAGAAATTTATACATGAAATTTTGGGCTACATTCATCAGGCGCAGCGGGGAACCGCATACTATTCGTCAAATGTATACAGGCGGATAGTAGTATATATTACGGTAAGGTGATGCCATCCTTACTGCACAGGAACTAGCCAAAAGCAAATGTTCTCATGTTTCGGCGATGTTTTGCCTCTGCCTGCGCAACTACGAGGGGTTCGTCTCGTCAGTGCGTCCTCCAGCATTTCCCGTGTGCTTCCTGTTTGATATTCTAATTAAAAAATTGATACTTTAATTTATTCATAAATAACTGACGAAGTTGAGATATGTCAGATTATTCAAGGTCCATAGGCTGAGATCGAGAATTTTAAACATGAATATTTATGCCAAATAACATCCGAGACAGCAGTTAACCGCGTACTGTTCAACAACCTCCGACAGGCATAATGTGACATTAAAGTTACAGCACAGGGACTAGAAAAAACCCCATACAAGCGTAATTCGCCTATGTTTTTGCGCTGAATGACGCAGCTCTGAAATGTTCGGTTCTTTAGTGGGAGCTCCGCATTCCCTGTGAGTTTTCTAGTGAAAACTCCAATTCCAAAATTGTGGATTCTATATTTCATAATATATTGTCTTCGAAAATGGAGTAGATCAGTTTATTCAAGGTCCATAGGCACATACTAAGAAGTTTATACATGAATATTCGAGCCAATGCGCATAAGCCATGTGCTTTCTGGTAGATACTACAATGTATATAGGACAGTGAAGACAGACGCTGCGATCTACGAAGCCAACCGCATCGCTGCCGCCAAAGCGAAACGTGAAGCCCGCAAATCACAACTTCGCCCAGTAAGCAACGCCGCCGCACAACCGCTTCCAACGTGTCCTCGATGTCAACGGACATTCCGGGCTCGAATCGGACTTGTTGGACATCTTCGGAATAACTGCGCCTCTCGAACGGCACCAACCATCGTCCCCCCGCCTGCCTCTCCCTCCTCCTCTCCGCCGCCAAATAACCCACCACTTCCATCATCCTCCTCCTCCTCATCCTCCTCCTCATCCGCCTCCTCCTCGCCCACTGCTCCAACGGCGGCCGCTCAGGCGACTGTCCCACGCACAGCAACCGACACTACCACCACCTTCCCCGACTCCAGGGATGAGGATCAGGACTACACCTGCCCTCACTGCGACCGTACTTTCACCTCACACATCGGTCTGGTCGGTCACTTGCGAATCCATCGCACAGAGACTGGCGAACCAGTGCCTGGAGCACCCACCTATACCCATCAAGCTCGTCTCAACTGCCCACACTGTCCTCGCACTTTCAGACATCGCATGAGCCTATTCGGCCACATGCGCATCCACGACGACCTGCGGTAGACAACCGCCGGCCACACCACACATTCACTCACTCCCTACCTCCTCCACCACCACCATCACCCCACCAGAAATCAACACTCACACACCTCATGCACCCAACTGCCACCTCCCACGCAAGTGAGAAGTGTGCATCTCGACTCGGTCCCCATGCGGCTTCGGCTGCACGGGTGACTTGAGTCCGAGACTATCCCGACACGTCAAGCGTCGTGGATAGGAAGGTTGCTGATTGACGCCCGCTCTCGGTTCACGCAGTTCGCCGCGTTGTGTGTGTGTGTTGTGCGGAGTGGCGGACTGGTGGGCTGGGGACGAGCTGAAACAGCACCTTTCACGGCCCTCTCACGCAAGTGAGAGACACGCCGTTCAACCCCCGTTGTGTGAAATCCTGGTGTTTGTGTGTGCATGGGGGGCCAGGTCGTGCTGTGGCGCGCGCAGACATGGTCAGTCGACCATGTCAGCCACCGCGCCCATTCCCCACTCCAGTCTTCTGACCGGCTCGGACAGCGGCTGGGGTGTGGGGATGGGAAGGAAGAGTGAGGTCGACGACTCAGCGCACTTTCTCCTCACTATAAACAATCTGACGCGCTTGAAGCTATCACGGTGCGCTAAAAGCCGTGGCTTGGAAGGTTGCCAACTGACGGGGTACCTTGGACCTCCTCCTTCACTGGAGGCGGTCTGAGAGTCAGGCTGCAATGGCTCCTTTTTAATGTGGCCTTTATGGCATTCCCACCACAGTGTGGGATCCGAGCCAGGCGGTGGCGGCACGCCCAGGTGCGGCTTCGGCCGTGCCAGCCTCCAAATCTCTGTTGTGTTGGTTGAAATCCTAGTTATTGCTGTGTGGACCAGGGGGTGTGGTGGAACGCCAAGGTGAGGATCCGTCCGAGCCATCCACCTGCGGCCTCCCTCATCTCCGGTCTTCTTGACTCTGTCTTGACGCCGGGTCCAGGCGGGAGAGGAGGAGAGAGTGTAGGTAGATGCTACGCAAGTCTACCGGCACTATAAAACCCTGCGTAAGTCACCGTCCCTGCTCCCATTGCTGCTGCAACTGTGGGGCACACAGTGGACATCATCGAAACCGATGGTCGAACTGTCACAATGTATATATCGTCGCTTTATAATTTCCTTCGAAATAATATACGAAAATGAAAAAGATCACATAATTCAAGGTCCATAGTCTCAGAGTAAGAAGTTTAAACATGAATATTCGGGTCAAAGTTCATCAGCCAGAGCGGTAACCGGGTAATATTAAATAACTTCCAATAGGCAACTAGTATTATACCTTAGGGTAAAGTGATACCATAATTACAACACAGGAAGTAGCCAAAAGGCCATACATGCGTGTTTTGCCGATGTATTGCGCAGCTTTGGCTCGCCAATTGATCCCCAAGCATTCCAGTGTTTTTCTGGTAGATACCCTAATTTAGAAATCTTCGACTCTTAATTTCCTCAGAAATTATTTACGAAGTTGGATAAGATATGTATATTCAGGTTTTATGCACACAGGACGGCACTTAAAGGTAAGGTAATACCATGCTAACAGCCCATATACTAGTTAAAAGCACATGCATGAATTTTTGCCGATGTTTAATGCTGCATGGTGCAGTTGCGAGAGGTTCGGCTCCTTAGTGGATCCCTGAGCCTTCCTCTTGTGGTTTCTAGAGTATACTCCAATTTAGAAATCGACAATTTTAAATCTCCATTGATATAATCTACGAAGTTGGAGTAGATCAAATAACTCAAGGTCTATAGGCACAGACAGAGAATATTCTACATAAATATTTGGGCCAACGTCCATCAGCAAGAGCAGTTAAACGCGTATAATTAATCAAATGCCGACTGTCATCTAGTTGTATAATTTCAAATAAGGTGATTCCAAGCAAATAGCACACGTACTAGCCGAAATCCATTAAACGCCTGTTTTGCCGATTTTTGGCCGCTAAATGAAGCAGCTGCGAGGTGATCGGCTCGCCAATGGGTCGCCCAGCATTCGTTGTTCGTTTTCTGGTAGATACTGCAATGTTGAAATTGACGCTCTATAATTTCCTCAGAAATTATCTACGAAGTTGAAGTGGATAAGTTTATTCAAGGACTATGCCTTTAGACACTTTCGCCTTTATGGGCATTTGACTAGTACCTGTGCTGTTAGTATGGCATTATCTTACCTCAAAATTATATAATTAGTTTCCTTCGGCATTTGATAGAATATTTCGCGGTTACCGGATGTGGCTGATGTACTTTGGCACAATATTCATGTAAAAATGTCTCAGTTTGTGCCTATAAACCTTGAAAAGAATGGTATACTTTAACTGCATATATATTTTCTAAGGACATAAAAAGCGACAATCAGTATATTAGAGTATCTACCAGAAAACACACGGGGAATGCTGAGGGTCCCCCGACAAGCCGAACCCCTCACGGCTGCGACATTCAGCTGCAAAACATCGGAAAAATCCTTGTGTATGGGTTTTTGTCTAGTTCTTGTACTCTGTGTATAGTATTAACTTACCTTTTATTATACGTCTGTATCCTGTAGGCAGTTAATGTATATTATGCGCCTTCCCACATTGGCAGATGTTCTTTGGCCGAAATTCTCAGTCATTGCCTATTGACCTTGAATAAAATGATCTACTCCAACTTCGTGGATGATTTCTGAGGGAATTGAAAAGCAACAACTGCATAATTCGCGTATCAACCAGAAAACACACGTGGAATGCCGGGGGAACCACTGAGGTGACGAGCCCCTCGCAGTTGCTTCGGGCATCGAAAAAGAAATCGGCGAACCTCGCGTGTATGGTCTTTTGGCTAGGACCAGTGCGGTTAGTATAGTATCGTTTTAACCTCAAGTATACTACTAGCTGCTTGTCCGCAATTAATAAATGATACGCGATTACCCGATGTGTATGATGCTATTTGGCCCAAATATGCATCTATGTAATTCTTGGTGTGTGCCTTTAGACCTTGAATATACCCATCTACTCTAACTTCGGAGACAATGTCTAAGAAAATATAGAATCTACTTTTTTGTAAATTAGAGTATCTACCAGAAAGCACAAGGGGGATGCTGGGGGTTTCACTGACGAGCCGAAAACCTCGCAGTTGCAATTTGCAGCGGCGAAATATCGCCGCAACAGGCAAGTACGTGCATTGGGCTAGTTCCTGTGCTGTTAGTAATGCGTCACCTTTCCGTAACGTGTACTTACAGCTGCCTGTCGACAGTAAATGAATATCACTCAGTAACTAGCTGTGGTTGATGCTTTTTGGCCTTAATATTCATGTATAAAATTGTCGGTCTTAGCCTGCAGACCTTAAATAAACTGATATATTCCAACTACGTGGATAATTTCTAAGAAAATATAGAAGCGACAATTTTTAAATAGGAGTATCTACCCGAAGACACACGGGGAACGCCACGCAGCTGCGCTGGGCAACGGCAAAAAATCGGCGAAACACGCGTGTATGGGCTTTTGGCTAGAGCCTGTGCTGTTCGTATGGAATCACCATCCCTAAATTATACTACTAGCTGCCTGTCCGCATTTAATGAATACTTCTCGGTTACCCGCTGTATATGACGCTATTTGGCCCAAATATGCATGTATATATTTCTTGGTCTGGGCCTGTAGACCTTTGATAAACTGATCTAATACAACTTTATAAGAATTTTATGAGGAAATCAAAAGGCGACCATTTATGTATTTCATTATTTTCCATAAGTCCTACGGGGAATGCTTGCTGACTCTTTGTGTATCCGAACGTCTTGCAGCCGAGCAATGCAGGGAAAAACTTTGACGAATTACGCGTGTATGGGATTTTGATTAGAACGTTTGCTCTAAGTATGGTATATTCTTACCCCAAATTATACTTCTAACTAACTGTCGGCAGTTGATGAATATAACGCGGTTACCCGTTATGGCTAATGTACTTTTGTTTAAAATATTCATGCGCGAAATACTCAGTCTGTGACAACAGACCTTAAATAAAATGATCTATTCCAACTTCTACGATAATTTCTAAGGAAATTGAAAAGCGGCATTATCTAAATTGGAGTATCCACTAGAAAACACACGGGAAATGCTGCGGGAACTACTGACAAGACGAACCCCAGGCTGCTGCGCCGAGCATTGATAAAACATCGGTAAAAGACGTGTGTATGGGCTTTTTTCAAGTACCAGTGCCATTATTTTGGTATCACCTTACCCTTAAGTATACTGCTAGCTGTCTGTCGGCAGTAAATGAATATCTCTCGGTAACTAGCTGTGGAGGCCTCTATGTATTCGCACATTCGGTTCTGCACAGATGTCTCGACAATAATGTGTTACCGAATGTGTTTTATGCAAGCCTCTGGTAAACACGGATTTGGGGAGACGAACAGTATTTCAGCATGGCAGAAGGATGATCTAAGTCCTCCTCCAAGATTATCACTCGAGACTTCGCAAGAGTCGTCAAGACCAAGAAAAGACCACATACTGTGAGTTCATGGGCGAGATTTGTACAAATCTGCTCCCTCAGAGAGTGACTGAACAAACCCGCGAAGAGAGAATGATACGCGACTCAGCACTGGAGAATAAACTCTGAAAGCTGGTCAATCCACTGTCGTCCAAAAACGGCAAAATGGTGCGCAACCTGTCATCAAAGGAGCTGACGAAGTATCAGATGCAGGTTTTACGGCACGAAATTTCATTTTACACGGCTGACGCCAAACCTGTTAACAAAATTGCAACAGTGGAATCAATCCTTAGTCAGACGGGGGCAACGGAGGAGACCAAGAGCCTCATCCGACACCAAGTGTCGTCTCTCCTGATGGCCAACAGGCCGCGGGATGTGCTTTCCAAGGTCGAACGTGATGCGCTTAGAGAACTCAAGGCCGACAAAGACCTGGTCATCGTACTGGACAGGAAAGACTACCTTGAAAAAGCCAAAGGCTTACTGGAGGACCGACAGTTCTATGTCCCATGTGCAACGAACCCTCTAAAAACGCTGACATGCGAACTTAATGCTACGTTCTTGGCCTGGGAGAACTCTGTTGCAATAACACCGACAGACAGGCACATGGCGAGATCCCAAGATACTGCTTTATCTCGATTCTTTTGCCTCCCTAAGGTGCACAAAGACGGCGCTCCTCTCCGACCCATCGTGTCGCTCAAAGGGACTACAACGTACGGACTGGCTAAGTAGCTGTTCCGGCGTCTCAAGTTCCTGACCGCTGAGTCAGACACCACGGTCTCTTCTTCAGCACAATTCCTGGAGAAGTTCAAAGGGGTAAGCATCCATCCAAATGAGGTCATGGCATCTATTGATGTTACATCCCTTTTTACTTCTATTCCCCAGGACCTGGCGATCGAGACAATTGAGCTGCTACTACAAAGCAAATACGATGAAACGGAGAACCGTATGGACACGCCCAAATCCCTTAGCTCCTGAAGCTCTGCCTTATGACGTACTTCACGTTCGACAGGACAATCTACGACCAGGTAAAGGGAGCACCAATGGGTTCGCAGATTTCGGGATTCATCGCCGCGGCGGTCCTGCAACGGTTAGAATCGCTGGTCTTCCAACACCACAGACCGAAATTCTGGGCCCCGTATGTGGATGATATCTTCGTCGTCATCAAACGGGATCAGGTGCTGACGTTCCAAGAACATCTAAACGCCGTCAACCCAGACATTTAATTCACGATGGAGGAGGAAGAGAACAACCAGCTTGCCTAACCGGACGAACAAAAAAATCTTGGCGGGCTCTTCCGTATGTCAAGAACGTTTCGGAAGCTGTCAGTCGCCTTCTCGTACCACTTGGGGTTGGAGTTGCACACAGACCAGGAGGCAGCCATCAGGTGTCTGGTAAGGAAACCGTAAGACCCGCTGCACGGCTAGAAACGTCTGGAGTCGTTTATCGGATCTGTTGCAGTTGCGGACAAATCAACTACGTCGGAGAAACCGGAAGACAGCTCCGAACGAGAATGGCTGAACACGCTGCAGCGGTGGGGGGAAATGACGTCATCTCGCCAGTTGTGGCTCATTCGACGAGGCCGAAATACTCGCAAGAGGTGACAACCACGTGAGCCGGGAGCTACTTGAATCATGGTTTACTGGCCCCAAGTCCATTAACAAGTGCAATGAACTTCCCCTTCCATGCTCTGTGCTGAGACTTAGACTAGGCGGCGTAATTGGCCACGCGGGGAGCACACAGGTGAACACTCTTCCCAACACCAGGGTTAACGCCTCAGATGGTCGAGCAGTCATCACACCAACATCCAAAGCACGTGGTGAAATTGCAGCAATTAACGGCGCGAACGTCGGCAATCAAGTCATTATTACACCAGTTGCGACGATCCCGGATGAAGGGGGGGGGCGTGAATTGGAATGTTGTAACATGGCGACTGCATCCTATAAATACCGCATCCCCTTGTGCATTAATCTCCCCTAGCTGCTGTTATCTCTGATGATGGGTTCGAGCAGGAATCCGAAACGTCAGGCTAATTAAGCTCTTGTCTCAGAGATCTTCAAAACTACTTCCTGGGACTCTTCTCTTTGCTACTATTGGCAAACTTATCTACCTTAATTTCGTAGATAATTTCTGAGGAAATTGAAAAGAGGCAGTTTTTAAATTGGATTACCTACCAGAAAGCACATGAGGAATGCAGGACGACCCACTGCCGAGGCAAACCCCTCACGGCTGTGCCATTCAGCGGCAAAATATCGGCGAAACCCTCGTGTATAGGTTTTTGTCTACTTCTTGCACTGTATGTATGGTATCGACTTACATTATATTAAACATCTGCAGCCTGTATGCAGTAAAGTCATTTTACGCGGTTTCCCGCATTATCTGATGTTTTTGGCTCAAAAGTTTACCTATACACTTCTCAGTCTCTGCCTAAGTCCTTGAACAAGCTGATTTACTCCAAATTCGTAGGTCATACCTGAGTATATTTAAAAGTGATGTCGAAAACTTATCTTTCTTCAGCTAATTGTGGTGCATTTAATGTTCTATAACCTCAGTTTTATTGGTCGTGCAAACAAATGGTAACCTCAGAGCACAAAGTTTGTATAAAATGTTTTTAAGATCGCCTCAAATGCAAGAAAAGCTATATAACAAGAATATACACGCGTTCACGCTCGATAGCTTTTCATTTAATTAGACGATTATGTGGTCACCAACAAAACTTTCCTCCATATTTTACATCGTCAGACGACAGCCACCCATTTTAGCTTTATGTAATCTTTTGACTGGATGATTATATGTAAATGGTAGTCATACAGTGTGCTCTATGACACAGGTTAACTTTGCTGGCTGTGGAGTTGGTTTGTTTTTATCGGTGAAAAAGGCTGTCTTCGAGGAAATTCATTTGTCTGGCAGCATCAACATGATTGTCTTAAGCGATGCTAACACTTCATTGTATCCTAAACTTTCAGGACCTAGATTATATTTTTGGCTACTTCAGAATAACTGCGGGCAGAAATATCGTATGTAACACGTATGATTAAACGAATGACAGTTCACCGCGAAATACGGGAATGATAGAAATTCGGCTTGTATAGTTGGGACAAGGTATAGAGGAGGATGAAGTTGGCGAACGACGCCTGGTTAAAAAGTTATTAACTTTCTCTCCTAATAAGTATTTACGTGCATGAAACTTACTGCTACTCTGTGTCATATCGTTACCGAGACATGCCCATGCGTCACACGTTGACAGAGTCTTTCATGTCACACCCGACATTTCAAACAAAAAACTCCGTTGTGTTGTCAGTAACGTGTGTGAAAATACTAATTTCGCTTTCTTATGCGTACTCTACAAATTTCCCAAAACCCAAAGTAATTTTCCATCTCTCTCAAGTGTTGTTGCCGCAGGTTTTAGTACTGAAAGAATGTCACTCTGTTGACTTCTGATCGTCGGTTGAAAAGATCGAGCATGTGGTCCGATCCATCAAGATGAATGATTTTTCCATGGTTGTCTCCAGACCAGTCCGGTTAATTTCGGCGTGCACAACCGAGGACATCCGAAAGATGGCTTCACGCAACTTCCCTCTTAGTCGCCCAGAAACATCTTTATCTTCAAGAACTTGCCGTTGCTTCTTATTGAGATTCATGTTATTACAAAGAACTGGCCCTTGCTCGGCTATATCTTCTAATCCAGTTATTCTTAGCCTGTATTGCGTCCGCTTGCGGAATTTTCAGTTTAAAGTCTCGTCTAAAAAGTTACAAGGCGGTATTCCGTCCAGTAGTCGACGCCACCTATCGCTCTGGTGGGTAGCACCTAGTGCTGGGAACGGCTCGAACGATGAAGCATTCCACCAACGGTCGTCTTCTCTCACATCGTTGTGCGAAAAAAGGTACTAAAGCGAAGACGATTGCGTTACTTGTAGCCCGGTGGACGCAGAAATACACTACTTTTACAGCTTTCGATCCTGTGACAATATGACACAGTCAATAGTTGAACGTTAAATTTTAAAAAAACATTTGAGAACCAGGGCTCCTGGAGTCGAATTACATGTTCACTAAGGTTTTGGTAGCTAGTTTACACCCAGTTATTATCTGGAAATAACGACCCCTTGCCCTTGTAGTTAAAACCGCTCCTGCGTGTCCACAAGTTTGTTCAAAACCATTAGTATCTCAAGGCAAATCTTTTGGGCTAAATGTCCGGAGCACGGATGCTTTAGCCCGTTCGTAAATTTTAATAAAAGTTTAATTTATGAAGACTAAAAATTTCAGACAACTGGCGTCGTCAGCCATATATTTCAAAGGACAGAATCACTTTATGTAGAAGTATGATGGACAGATCGGACAATCATAAATATATGTCCAAGTGAATCAGCCTAAAATTTCGTCGGCGTAGGTGTTGGTTAGCGTATTCGTCTGCCTCTTCATCTGCACTTATAGTAGATTTACAAACAATGAGTTACATATCAACGCTTGGCATGACAGACATATTCAAAAGGTGCCTAAAGAAATAAATTGGGTCATTGATTTGCTGTTCATACTCCGTTTTGAATACACTGCTTCAAAAAATGTAAGCATCTGCAAACCCTGGCCTCCGCAGCGTAGTACGTGGTGGTGATTAACTGGTGGCTGGTTCCCAGGTGGTAAATGACCTTGTGCATCTGCCGGTTATATTGATCGTGAGCAGCACCGCCATGTCGTCCACGTTTTTCTGACCAGATGTGTTCTTGTTGCTAGTTAAAATCCCGTCCAGTTGTTTGTTGTGCACCTAGGGGTGATGCCGCGCGTCCTGTTCTATCAGTCAACTGCGCCCGACTCCTTTCGTGACTGAAGTATCTTAAAATCCTGCTCCATGTTACATGATAAAACAGGTCTACTGAAATACTCCAGTTAATCTAAGACACATTTTTTGTAATTCACTAAAATTTCATGAGATTAGACAATAACTGTTATCTTTTTATGAGGGCCATACGTTTTCCTTAGTAGGCCAACTGTCTGAAAGAAAGTGCGACCCGCCTCAAGCACGCGCAGCAAAGAAGTTCTCCATCATAAGCACAGGTCAAAAGTTGCCTCAACTTTCAGTAAACCAGCTAGCGTTTGAAGTTTTAAAACACCGATAATGTTGCTAATCAGATGTTTTTGATCTTAGGGTCAATTCTGCGGCTAAATTGTAAGAAGTGTGCAATTTGTTTGAGCTAAGTTGCAACTCTTAGTCAGAGGGTGCTTTAAAAGAACTTTGTAAATCAAAATGTCCTTTAGCATGTTAACAGATTTCTGTTTTATTCTTCCGTACGTTTGAAGTGAAAAAGCTACGGCCGGTCGAACTGACGATTATTTGCAAACTGCAAATTTGTACTAAAATTAAACGTAGCCTTTGTTAAGTTTGACAAGTGAGTTTGGCACCCGTGTGTATATCTTGTTTTAACAAAAATTGCAGAACATGTTTGTTTTGCAAATTGGGTAAACAGAGAACGCATTTCAACGGTAGACAGTTTGCTGGGCAAAACAGGAAAAGGATTGCATTTAGTCCGTTTCCGCTTCTAAGAATATACCAATGCTGTCGGTTAAAAACATAAGGATTATGGAATATCAAGGCAATTTAAAAAACAAAACATGGAACTGTATTATTATATGGACAGCGATTAAATTAAAGCAATTCTTCATCGCTTTACATTTTATGCAATGATATTTAATAGCAGATGGTATCGGCATAAAATATGCATACACGGATTTTAGCCAAAGACAAGATAAACACAAAGCGTTTAGTACAGGTATCCTCAAAGTCTATGAACTGGAAAGCAAGAAAAGCATCGTGTGGCAGATAATCGCTTATGATACCAGGTATAAGAACGTGATAGCATAAAGGCAAAAGTTTTCAAGACGTGTAAATGCAGATTCTCAGAAAGCTGAAAAAGTACTATCACCCGCAACCACATCTTTTTTTAAAAATTTCATTTAAATATTCATTAATCTGCAGCAAACCTATAATTCACACATGAGATAAAAACGATCGGAGTAATTACTACTCTCTTCAATATCATTCAGTGGTGAATTTCTACCCATCCCTAGGCCGCTGGGTTTTATTTACTTTTAGATAAATCCCATTATCACCTTTATCTTTAAATAAAAAGTAAGCTGCCTGTGCCCCGATATGTCATTGAAAACGTTTTTTAATGCAGCACTTAGCATTAACAGACTGTAAGAAAAGAATTTACTCTGGTTTTTTTTTTCAATGCAGTTTACATATAAATTAGAAGCAAGGCCTTTGTACTTTGTTAATGCCGGATAACGAAGAATGCGTTTTTATCAATTATTAATTCAATCTCAAAGCTTTTTCAAGCATATTGAGCATGTCTGACTCAAACCACTAAGTTTTACTTCTGGCATAGGTAAAACCAGATGTCCTTACCACAATGCTAGCACAATTTTATTCCAAATGCGAAATCAACCTAAACCAGTTTTTTCCTAGTTTCGAAATTGATAACAGCCGTGGATACTTCTGTGAAGTAAACGCTGTATTTTCGCTATATATAGTAACCAGCACAAACACAGTATCATTAATTCTGACGATTATAATTTGACGTCAATGATATTTGGCCACGGAGCTGTAGTCAACGAATATTTTTATGCCCAAATTAAAGTGCAAGGAGTTCTCCGCCTCAAAAAGCCTAAAAGCAACTAAAGTGGCATTCCAGCACAAACCAAAGATAATCTATCCTCTGTTATCCAACGTTTTGCAATTTGTGAGTACAAATGATAAACTACATGCAGTTTATTTAAGAAAATCTGCATTTCATTCGAGTTTCCGCGACGCCAGTTTATTGGTAAATTATAAATTCGTAAATTACTTTGACCCGCAACCGTCTGGAGTCATTTAACGGATCTGGTGCAGTGGCGGACAAAGCAACTACGTCGGAGAAACCGAAAGACACGTCCGAACGAGAATGGCCGAACAGGCGGCAGCGGTGCGCAGAAATGACGCCAGCTCTCAAGTTGCGGCTCATTCGACGAGATCCGGCCACACATTTAAATTCGATGAGGCCGAAATTCTCGCAAGAGGGGACAACCGAGTGAGCCGGGAGCTACTGGAATCATGGTTTACTGGCCCCCAGTCCATCAACAAGTGCAACGATCTTCCCATTCAATACAGCGTGCTGAGACTTCGTCTAGGCGGAGTAATTGGCCACGCGGGGAGCGCACTGGTGAACACTCTTCCCAACACCCGGGTCAGCGCGTCAGATGGTCGAGCAATCATCACGCCAACATCCAACGCACGTGATGAAATTGCAGCAATTATCGACTCGAATGTCGGCCATCAAGCAATGATCACACCAAGTGCGACAATCCCGGATGAAGGGGGGAGCCGCGAACGTTCATAGGTATGCGGTAGCATGGCTATTGCATCCTATAAATACCGCATCCCCTTGAGCAGCAACCACTCGTTTCTGCTCTTTTGTCTCTGATGATGGATCCGAGTAGAAATCCGAAACATCAGGCTAATAAAGCTCTTGTCCCGGCGATCGTATCTCCTTCTTCAAGAAACCCGCATATTTAAACAAATGCAAACAAATGCAATTTTTTCCAGAAGACATACTGATAAATATTCCAGTTGTTAAAAACATGGTGTTGCAGCTCGAAATGCAAACCTTTTTTTAGAAGCACAGTTCATTTTATCCCACAAGTAGAATGCGTCTTTTGCAAAGGCCTCTAAATGTTACTATATTTTTGTGTTTTGATGTCAATACTAGTGAGTCGAATTGGATGAAATTACACGATGTTCCAATTGTGGAAGATGCGAAAACCTCATGTAATTCAGACGTGCGCCTCCCCGGAAGTTTTGTCGGTCGCTATTTGGCGGGCGCAGTTTTTATTTTGTGCAATTTAAACGATATTGGAAACAAGTTAATTGCCTTGGGACGAATTTACAGGTAGAAGTATGCTTTTGGATGATTACATGAGGCGGTTCTGGATAGGAAAATTTACATTATCATTGAAATATTCGCCAAACTTAAAATGAGTATGCTACTTAACCAGGTTATGGTACCATTTTAAAGAGCATAGAAAACCTCCTTAAAATTGGCCTCGATTGATAAAGAATGCTTGAATATTCTCATAACATCGGTTATCTTGTGTGGCATAATCCCACTTTATTTGGCTAAAGATCGTTTTCCTTTTTCAGCAATCCAATTGGGATTGTTGAGTGAGAATTCGATCGACCTTTTGCGGCAAATTTTTGGAAGCTTTATTTGCATAATATAAGCGCCTTAAACGTTTTGTGCATTTATCAACCGGCATGATACTTTTTCTTCACAGCATGTTTATATCATGCGTTTACTTAGAAAAAAGGGAAATGCACGTTTTTCTCACAACGTATGACTTTAGTATGTTCCTGCATATAAATATGTTTGCAAAAAATTCAATGTTGTCAACTTACTGAATGACATATTTTGTGCTAAGGACACCTTCAAGAACCCGACTGGGGAAAAATAATGTTCCTCTAGGATTTTAGGGTCGGAATGTCCAGAGCTCACTTACAAGAATTATGCACCGTTACACACGCATATATATTTAGGTAGAATGACATTACCGACAAAGATGAGGGAGACTGGAATGGCCATTTCTGGCTTATTAGCCGTCATCAGCCAGCCACACCCAATCCCGAAGTGTAGAACATCCGACGCCCGAACTCGCTACCTATTTGTTACAAACACATGCCCCTAAGCACCGTGGTTTGAGGTGTGGATTTCTTGTGCCAAAGCAGTGTACACATACTGAAAGTCATCGATCAGACGGAATGTTGGCCTACAGGACAGAGCATTCGGTCGGACATGGCATTTGGGTGTACTCGTCACGGTGGTGAATTTGCTGCTTGTCAAGGTTAAAACCCGAGGAACAATTGTCGGTATGTTGCGTGCGCAAATGATTGTGACAGAGAACGTCCTGCTGCCAAAGATGATGAATGGGAAGACATCACGTTATAGGCATATATCTGCGAAAGGGACGAATTGCCGATCATTGCAGGATAAGTGAACATTTAGCTGCATCGGATTACATTCGTCGGGGGGTGGGTGAAATGTGTATTGCATAAGGATAACATGTTTGAGAATGAGCGATTTACCCAGCCCTTTTAAGAATGCTTCATGCAAGTTATTCAGTTTCCCCTAATTCAACAAAATTTTTAGATAAGCATATATCATTTTTACAAAAAAAGACATAGACGATGTCTCTTTTGCTTTGAAGAAAACTATTATTCTCGTTTCGGTATACAACGTCACCCCGTTTCAACTTGTCGTATTCCTCACGCCAATCAATCGGCAATCTGACCCTTAAATCAAAGATACCAGATCGGCAACATTTTGCGTGCCGACACTTCAAATGGTAGCTATTTTTTGAAAGTAATGGTAGTTTTGACCTGCGCTTGGAATGGGTCACGTCGGTCGCCATTAAGACAAATTACTGGGTGTCGCGACTTTGTGTTGTGCCGACTGAAGGGTCGATCCGGAAGGGACCACCTGTAAAAAACATTAATAGGTATAGATGACAAATTATGTGATATGCATCTCTCCAACCAATTTTTAAAGCTTTCTTAGACACATATACCCCTCATAAAAGCAAATGTTCAATATGTTTATTGTGCTCGTTCAGTTACAACGAAGTTCACATTTGGGCCCTTAAGCTGATGATGATAATAATAATATTGATGGTAGGGAGCCCACTGGGACCAAAATGGAAACGGAGCAGAATGACCCAGAGAACTCTGCTTATCGAGTATTTGTTAACGTTTTAAGGCGTAAAGACATAGACGCGATTTTAAGTGCTGCAAAGCACCCCAGGACACAGTGAAACACGTTGGGAGAACTATTGTATATGACGAATCGGAATTGTATAAAGTTAAGGATATTACACTAGCAATGTCGCAAACGTCTCAGAAAACGAACGCAACATTGAGTTAAAACGAAGATAATGAAAACGCGGGGAAGTAAACGACAAAAAGCAGCAAGGAATAACGGCTATCTGCCTCTTTTCAAGCCCAGCCCCAGTAAACTGCCAAGCAACTGCAACCGGAAGTTTGTCTGTTAGATGAAATTCATAAGTGAACTTTTATTGACAACGACAACAGTTAATTTCCTACAGGCAGCTCACACACAGTGCGCGGCCAAAGCACCGTCGCCAACGTTACCCGACCCACAAACTCGGTAGAGCAGGATCCGAAAGAATTTATGCCGTCGACACGCATAGCCGAGCCATTATCTGCATTAGGGAGGTAAGTTAACGCACAGTCACTTTGCAGGAAGGGATGACATCTTAATTGTGGGAAAATACGTACTCGTACTTAAAAGTTTTACAATTAGTTCCAAGTTAGACATCGTAAATGCAAGTTTATTGAAGAGTCTTTTAGGCAGCTATTAAACTGGCGTCGTAAACACGTCAAGTTAATATATAGGATCTATATTGGAGATAGGGAATTACGAAAAATCGCCTTGAGTCTAGTTGGCGCCCGTCTAATAGTATGCCCACATCCACCCAGCTGAGAATGTGCAATATACGTAATTGAAAACGTAGACTTATGAGTTGCCTACGCAATGGTGTATTAATGGTTGCATGCGTTTTTATTCATCTGAACTCTGTACTTATTGCTGTGAGAACTATCAATACAGTAACAACATTAAACAAAATGGCTGGAGATCGTCACAAATATCAGATATTTTTGCGTGGCAAACAGGCATATACATTGGCGGTGCCTATTACGCCCAAAAAAGAACAGAAGTGTTTGAGTTGCCGATTCAAACAACTGACCAATATGGAGTAAAGTAAACGGAATTTTTTGCGGTTAAGCAACTAGTTTACGCGTGCTTAATCAAATGCCCGGTTATTTTTAATAGGCCTTTGTGAACATAATGCTGCATTTTCGATGTTTACTACGCAAGATGGCGATAAATGTACAAACTGTTGTGAGTGAATTGTACTTTCAGGTGTTACTTTCAAGAAAAATACTGCAGAATGTTGAGTAGACGCAGACACATCTACAGTCTCCGAGGAGCTCAACGTACGCTACCAAATACCGTTTCAACAATCCTTATGATTCGTAGGTATTTTGGCAGATTTCGAATAATTCATATATCACATCAGATTTGGTGGAATCCGGACCTTGCAGGAGGTTAAGCGGGTTACTTGACCCAAATGTGATTCAAACTCTCCTCGTCCGGCTGGGCCTCGTAGCTCAGGGGATTAGAGCGTTGGCTGCACTATAGCCTTCCCCTCACTGTGTGGGTTCGAATCCCACCGAAGAGCCGAGTTTTTCACAGTTAGACCAATACGAATCTTCATGATGATGTTTTGTAGAGAATGAGTCCCTGATTCCTCACCAGAGGTAGCCTTAAGTAGAATCATCATCCCGGAGGACACTCTCGCTATCCAGCCAGTCGACAATCTTAGCAAACCCAGCAGGCATTACTACGCTGCAGTTTCGAGCCGTGTGATATGGCTTACAAAGAGAGAAGATAATGGCGGGGTATAGCCCGAACGGACCCAATCCTTCTTTTTCTATTTTATATTTTAAACGCGCATCAAGCGGAAACTACGAAATACCGTGCATGACATATCTCATGAAATGTTGGCTGAAATTCTGAAATCTGTTTTCGATTAGGAAGGATTACTTGGTCGCGGTTGCAAAAATGATTATTTTAAGGCATACTCTTATAATATTTTAGACTTGGCAGGATGTCGACTTTTAAATGCACTTCCTTTCGATCTCCTGTAGAAAGCGTGCTTGGAAAAGATGACTACTTAAGTAGCATGCATTTTTCCCATTGATTTTCGATGGTCTTGGAAATTCAAATGTATTTTATGGAAACCACAAACAAAAATAGGCTTTCTTTTAGTCAACCAATAGAGAATTATGTCTTTTGTTTATTTTATACTTAAGAAAGGAGTATAATTAGGTTTTTAAAAAGTTTTCTAATTACCGAAAAATTTGGAGCTTGATCATTCGTTGCATTAGCACTTAATAATTACACTCTACAAAGTGCATGCGTTCTGCGTAAAGAAAATCCCATATTTTTCTATGTCATTAAAGAGATATTATACAGGGTCCATAAAATTTTGCAATGGATGCGGACCATGTTGTACATTTCATGAGGAGCCGTGGTAAACGGCCAGGTATGATGCTATGTGAATGGACATATCGCGGTCTTAAAAAGTCTCATAATTAGAAACTTTTTTAAAATCTAATTATACTCCTACCTTAAGTATAAAATATAAAGAAAACGTGATTCTCTATCATTGACTAAAAGAAAGCTCATTTTTTTGTGGTTTCTATACAATATATTTCAATTTCCAAGAACATCGAAAATCAATGGGAAAAATGCATGCTACTTAAGTAGTCATTTTTTACCGAGTACGCTTTCTATAGGAGATTAGAAAGAAGTGCATTTTAAAGCCGACATCCTGCCGAGTCCAAAATTTTATAAGAGTATGCCTTAAGATAATCACTATCACAACCGCGACCTAGTAACCCTTCTCTCGGTTGTGATCGGGAATATGAATAATGGCAGATGGGCCCTCACTGATCGGGTTACAGAACCTGCTCGTGTCGCTGTGTCTTGGAGATAAACCTGGAGCCATCGCAGGCAGTCGAACAGCGGCTTGTAGTAGATGTGAATGAAATGGTGCCGACCAAAACAAGGGAGGCTGGAGTGATTATTTCTGGCTTATTAGCCGTCAGCAGCCAGCCATACCGTGACGTCCCATCATCTGTATAGGGCTGGGTGAATGAAGAAAAACTCTTGGCGCACGGACTTAGGATGGTGATGGTGTGACTGCGTGCTGGCGAAATTGGCCGGTGTCCTTCCCTCTATCTACCGCTGAGGCCCTCCCCGCAACTTACCCTAACGCTCACAGCTCTCTCTCTCTCCCATTATGAGACTTTTTGAGACCGCGAAATGTCCATTCACATAACATCGTACCTGGCCGTTTACCACTGCTCCTCATGAAATGTACAACATGGTCCGCATCCATCGCAAAATATTATAGACCCTGTATGATGTCTACTTAATGACATAGAAAAATATGGGATATTCATTACGCGAAACGCATGCACCTTGTAGAGTGTAATCACTAAGCGTTAATGCAACGAATGATCAAGCTCCAAATTTTTCGGCAATAAGAAAACTTTTTAAAACCCAATTATACGCCTTCCTTAAGTATAAAATATAAAGAAGACGTGATTCTCTATTGATTGACTAAAAGAAAGCATATTTTTGTTTATGGTTTCTATAAAATATATTTGAATTTGCTAGACCCAGGAAAATCAATGAGAAAAATGCACGCTAATTACGTAGTCATTTTTTACCGAGCACGCTTTCTACAGGAGATTGAAAAGAAGTGCATTTAAAAGCCGACATCCTGCCAAGTCCGAAATGTTATAAGAGTATGCCCTAAGATAATCAGTATCACAACCGCGACCAAGTAATCCTTCCTAATCGAAAACGAATTTCAGTATTTCAGCCAGCATTTCATGAGATAGGTCACGCACTGTAACTGTAAGTTTGTTTTGGAGTTTTTCTTCTCTGATTTTTTTGCGAGTATTAACTCAACCATGCGATGTTAGTAAGTGGGTAACAAAACGTTATTTGCTTAAGAGACGTCAAGTTATTTAGGAACTACTGAAAGATTTCTAAGCAAACGCTTTTCTAATATAATGATGGAACACTGCCTATTTAAAGTTGATCTTAAGATGATCCTTGAACACTGCCGCCTTTTTGCCTTTGATATGCGAGATTATTACAGTTGGCTGAATTTTTAAAACTGATAGATATAGCTGAAACATCAGTTTTTGTCTGCACATTTTGTTGCTTGAAAAGGTCACGTGCATGAAAAGGCGGTAGCCAAATGAAGAAACATTGAAAGACGTTGAATAATTCAACACATTTTTCTTTTTAAAGTCAATGATTTCCTCCAATGTCATCCTGATACAGACGGTTTATGAGGTCGCAGTGCAGAACTAGGCTGTGTAGATGTACTGTAGCTCAGTTTTCCTTGAGCGAACCTGCATTTCTTCGCGTTTCTTGCAATGAACCTTTGATTTGACACTCTTATTAACCTACACAAAGCTTTTAGGTTGAACAGCAGTCGCCAAAATATTCTGTCCATGCAATTAGAGTTTTAGGAGATTTTCAGGTGGCTCGTCACGATCAGCTCAGTGCTCTGGCACCATACCGTTTACACACAAACTCCCTTTCCCCTACATGTCATGTAGTGCAATATTTAACTTTTTACAGGTTGTCCCGATATCTGTGAATAGTATGACTTACAGTTTCCTTAGAAATGTAGGCCTGTCAACATCAAAGGGGCTTTGCTGATATATTGCACTCATTGGCATAAACCGTAAAAGCACTTTTCTGTGTCAATGTATCATAGCCGTGCCAATACGGTTTACGGCAAGCGTTATTTAAATCCAATGATTTGAAGACAGCACTCAGTTAACCGTTACCGCAATGTGGAAGGCATCGAGTTTCACTTTGCACGTCTTTTATTATATGTCGGCTCTTGGTGTCGTATCATTAGGTATGGAGCTTTATATACAGTATTGCTGTGCGTTTTAATGAAGGCCATATATCTGATACTTTCGATAAGTAATACTATTCATATATTCACTGGTTTGTAGAGGAAACTAAGTTGCGTGCCCCTAATAAACGTCCGCACGAGATGAGCTTTGTGTTTTGGCCTGCGGAGCATCTTCTGTTTTGGTTCTTAGTAGAATATTACGCAGACAATGCTTCTAATGTCTTCTCGTACTTACTTAGCCATAACTATGGCTACAGGATATGCGCCTTCATAGAGTGCTGGCATTTCGTTCATTTTTGCATGGATTATCCCCTAAAAGCAGGACTATTTGAACATGCTTTGTTTTATATTGAGATTCAATCTAGATTTTAATCGTATAATATTTTACAAAACTTTCAGCAACGCGACATCCACACGCTCCTCAAAGAACCAGCTGCAAAAGCAATGAATCAAAAGAGAATTTCGATAGCGTCTTTGATTACCTCCTAAGCAAGCTTACTGTAATTGAATCGCCAAGTGTCTACAGTAAATACGGGAGATGTAGTTGCAATCTCATTTTTGTCGAAAACGTACGCACGCTCGGATGCCAGTCTCAAATGTCAACTTCAGCAGACAGATATAACATCTTTTGCAACGCTACTTTTCCGAAGCTAAGGCTTGTTTTCTTGAACACTGTACGTCAAAACAGTTCTTATATGCGAACGTTAATTTTAAGATATATATTTTTGATTGTGTTCTTATTAAATCCTACTGACTCTCTAGGAATAAAGTGAAGTTTACCAAAAATTGAATATTTGTTTATCTGGCTTTAGCAAAATCTTGAACAAATGCAGCTTAACGCACGCAGGAACATACTGCGGTAGACCATTTTTCGAATACGTTTAATCAAAAATCTCAGACAGATTGATAAAAGCCTGCTGCATCAAGACAACACAGCTGCAATTTGCACATGTATAATACTTTTTAGTCGTTTTAGTTTGAGTAAAGGCGGATTTCTTATGCACATTAACAAATAAATAGTATGGGAAATCTAGCCATGTCAGATATATTCGTGTGTCCACATACGTTTTATATATCCAAGTCTCCAGTTTTATCACATTTAAGCGGATGGCTTACAATAACGGCCTTTGAAATGTTTGTCGGTCTTCCTTGTCACTTACACGGATCTACTTAACTTTCAGCCTCAAATTGCCGATTCGCATCCCTGGCAAAAGAAAGCTGCTGCGATTCCCAAGTCAATTCGTTTTACGTACAGTGACATTCCGGGCTACGTTCTGTTTGAATTGAGGTTCCGGGACCGAATCGTCGGTCCAGATGTTCTTCGCACTCTTTATGTGTTTCCGGACATTTTTGAAAGGGTACAAAAGAATATTTCCAAAGATAATATCAAAGATAGAAATTCCTGTTTGAATCTGGTCATAAATCAAGGCGGATTAATTATGAATAGTCAGAATATAAGAAAGCAGCTTCCTTTATGCACAATCGATTAAAATTTTGCATGAAATTTTCGAATTTTTTACGCTTTTTACATACATTGATGTTTGGTCAATAACACACTTCCTTTATAGCCTTTCGCAAACTGACGAAAATAAGGTTCTGAAAGGCAACTGTTAGTTAAACTCAGTAAGATGAATTCATCTCATTTAGGTTCTCTTGTCCTAAATTTCGTGTTTAAAGTATTATTATCGTTAAGTGATTTGTCAATGTTAATGTTAGAGTCAGTGGTAAATTGGGTCAAAGATTTAACTTTAGGCTAAGGTCAAAAATGGTTCATGGTAAGGTGTACCTATCGAATGTTTAGGAAGTGGTTGTACATACCCTAAAATCAAAACCAGTTCAAGTCCCAAAAAGCACAATAAGACAGAATTGGGCAGAAGAAGAAACACAAGGCACAAAATGTCGCGTTGTTAAGGAAGTAGTGACTTATGGCGAAACAGCGACTAGGGTTAGCCGCGTTCAGTCTTTTCTGTGAGGGACTTAAACAACGTTTATGGAGAGATAGCCCAATGGTTGTTAAATGGGCGTGTATTCGTAATCCGAAAGGCGGTGTTTCTCTAATGAGCATTAGTCAAGCGGTGTGCGGGCGGTCTCAGCATTTAAAGACTTACCAGTCTCTATTGTCATATAATGCGCTGATAAGTCTATCCACTTAGTAAACTTGTGTTGACGAAGTCGTATACTAATCTTGGTTTGATGAGCCAATTTTGATTTATGCAAAAGAGCGTTTTCGGATGAAAGTACCTTATTCCTGCGTATCTTAGTTCATTCTCGGCAACCGCAAATGAAACTATTTGCGTTCATAGAATTTTGCCTTCTTATCGGGTGCGCTTACCGATCGGAAGTGACTTCGCGTTATAGCGTCATCTGTCGATACGAATGCATTTTCGACCAGCAATATCTATTTTTTGTGGCATATACGCATCCAGATCATGAAATATATGCACAAAAATAAGAGATGCTAGTTTATTCACTTGACGTTTCAAGCACTGATCTCCCGTACTAACTATCCAATCAACTAAACCACCACCATCTCCATTTGCGGTTACGTCTAATACGATCGTTGAGAGTTGTACAAATTATGAATGATTGAGCAGTTTCATTCATTACACGTTTTGCACTGAGGGCCAGCTATTTCACTAAGGTTACACTAGTGAACTGATCATAATAAAAGCGCATGAAGCATAAGCTGACGAAGTCGTGAATTAGTTTGTTGGTTGTCAAGTGAGATCTATAGTGATATGTAAAACATTAAATCGAGTTGATGCACTATGTTCCAAGATAATTTGACTTTTATTTTTTTGGAATGATTCGTCATCATCTGCACGCACTTCTGGGAGAGCTGCCTTAACCTTAATTTCGTATCCCCATAACCGTCGATTTCATTCAACTGCACAAGCCCTTTAAACTTCGTTGTGGAAAGCTGTTTGTGCAAAGACGTCAAATTTTTCTAATACAGTCACGCCTCAATCCTCACAGGCACATTTATCACCACACAAGAGGGGTTCATGTTTCTTTGTTTGCCAAGACACTCTGACCGTATAGATTTCCACTCATTATCAGTTACCGAGTGCTTATTTTATAGGTTATAAACGTCAACAATATTGGTAGACATTTCACTATACCGGTTACAATGCAGAATAATTACTATCAGACAATCAACGCATATTCATCGTTTGAGAATATCGCTTGATGTCATAAAATCCCTGCGACAGTACAAATGCATTTGTGACCGTTTTAACTTGATTCGAAAAAAATATCTTCAATTCAACTGAACAATGAAATTGTATTAAGATTGCCTGGAAAAAACTTTGCTTAGGAGAAGGGTCAATAAATTCCGCTGAAATTTATTTCTTCCTAAAAAACTCAAACCAGAGAAAAGTGTTTCGAAGAAGAAGATACGATCGCCGGGATAAGCGCTTAATTAGCCTGACGTTTCCGATTCCTACTCGAATTCATCATCAGAGACAAAGAAGCAGAAACGGGTGGTTGCTGCACCAGGGGCTGCGGTATTTATAGGATGCAGTAGCCATGCTACCGCATACCAATGAACGTTCACGGCTCCCACCTTTTATTCGGGATTGTCACACTTGGCGTGATCATTGCTTGATGGCCGACATTCGAGTCGATAATTGCTGCAATTTCATCACATGCGTTGGATGTTGGCGTGATGATTGCTCGACCATCTGACGCACCGACCCCGGTGTCGGGAAAAGTGTACACCTCTGCGCTCCCCGCATGGATTGTTACCGCGCCTAGGCGAAGTTTCAGTACGCAGTATAGAATGGGAAGGTCGTTGCACTTGTTCATAGACTGGGGGCCTGAAAACCATGATTCCAGTAGCTACCGGCTCACTCGGTTGGCACCTCTTGCGAGAATTTCAGCCTCATCGAATTTGAATGTGTGGCCGGATCTCGTCGAATGAGCTGCAACTTGAGAACTGGCGTCATTTCTGCGCACCGCTGCCGCGTGTTCGGCCATTCTCGTTCGGACGTGTCTTTCGGTTTCTCCGACGTAGTTGCTTTGTCCGCAACTGCTCAATCATATCTGGACATTTCGAAAGTTGCAAGACAGCCCCCCTTTGCAATTTGGATTATAGTCATGTAAAAACATATCGGACATATCAAAAGAAACATCACCTGATTTATTGCTGTCATTCCACAGGATTAAAATGCAGTGATATTGGTTTACAAGCGTCATCGTTGTATAGCCCTACGACAAAATAATTAATCGCGATTGTTAAGGGTAAATATTCATTGATCAGTATTGAATCATACATGCTACTTGACCTTTCCTGCATCGAATGCACTAACTGGGATTTGGGATGGTGTGAGGATTGTATCGTTGTGAACTGTAAGATTTATAGAAAAGGCATCGGTAATTAGTTTTTAGGTGAATTTTATAGCAAAATCTTATAGTGCAGGCACAAAAAGAGCATAATATTGTCGCACTTCTTACTTGCTATGAATGAGCTTGATTACGATGGCTGGATGGTGTTGTTGTTGGTGGACGTTTTGGTGCCCGTCTTGTCAGCTACTTTCCGCTTCCGTTACTGTGTCCGTCTTTTGAGCACAATGCTGGCATTCAGTATCCAGTTTCCTCCAGACGCTCAAGTTGTCTGCTGCGGGTTTAGGGTTAGAGGTTAGATTAGAGTTAGGGTTTAATGGTAAGGTTGATAGGCTACGGCTAGATTTGGGACTTCTCGTTAGGAGTGAGGACTAGGGGTTATTGTCTTGTGTTGAAAATTAGGGTGAGCGGTTAAACTGAGGGCTTTGAGATGATGCGTTACGGGTTAGAGGTTAGAGTTGTGCGTAAGGATTAGGATTTCGAGGTTAGTGTTTTGGGCTAAATTGAGCGTTAGGTAGTAGGTTTAGTTGTGTAGGCATCGGTGAAGAGAAATCACACTAGGAAAAGGCCCAGTTAAGAAAGCGGTAAAGCATGTTGGTTTTTGAAAAACAATGGAAAATATTATTTTTGATCATTTTTAACATAAAATATCCACTTAAATGTACTCTCGCCTGCCGATTTTGCTTAAAAACTGCGTATTCTGCAGAACTGCAGCGAAAAAGCATGGCAACTTCACATGGTCATGCGATGGAGATGTCTTACATGCACCTTTTCATTCCTAGCCCCGAACATCAATATTCACTAACCCTGTCATGAGAGTGTCGCGGAGAAGATGAGATACAATGTCACAATAGCCCTTGAGACACGTACTTTCACTATGATTGTTGCTTATTTGCATTTGTTAAGGTCACTGCATTGACCTGAAAAAAATTAGCGAAAACGCATGTTTCCAAACTTGATTTTCCAGATGCAACATGGAAATATTTGCAAAATTTATACAGACTTATTTCGTTTCTGTAATCGGCGTTTTAGGCTAGAGTGTGCACCTAAATTTTTTAAAGGAAAAATCTGTTTTGGATTTTCTCTTTCAAAATAATGTTCGTTAGATTTTTGAGTTCTACTTGGAAGGTAGAAGCGCTGTACTTTAGCAGCCATTCACTGGGATATATGCCATTTGATATTTAGTAGGGCAAAGCTGTAAATACCCCAGGCTGGATAGATCAAACAGCTTACGGGCAGATCAGACATCCTAGACTGGTGATCGAAAAGCCAAAGTGATTTCTCAATCAACACGCCACGTTTCCGAATGCCTGAAGGTCAATAGGCTTACGGCCTTGATCTTATCCTTGCGAATCAAAGCAAGTCCAAAAAGCCAAACAAGCATGTTTACTTCTGCATGTACTAAGAATTGGCCATTTCGGCAAATACTTAATTTTTATTGCAAAAGTAGCGCATACGAGTGAAAAGGGCCATTTAGAGTGCGGATTTTGAAAAAAACAGAATAACTGAAATTGCATACAATGATTGGAAATCCAAATTTGCTGGAAACATCTCCAATGACTTGGGAAAGTTCCGAGAAGTACTACACGGGATCTTTGCAAATAACTGTCGGTCTCCGCAAAAGGCTTACCGCCAGGGCCTTAGATCCGTTAATGTATGCAAAGTTCAAACGAATCGTGCAGCAGGCATTACCTTTTAATGACGATGAGGACTTAAATCGGATCGCCTTTACCATGCCAGGAAGATTCCTAACAGCGTTGAAGACGACGTCGACGGGGGGTACTTAAAGCCCCAGAAGAGCATAACAGAGTCGCTCGACTGGCATGCATGGGCATAGTGAGAACATGACGCAGACAGGCGCGTAAGGAAGTTTATGTCTATTGAGCGGGCACAAACGGCTGCTTACGCAATCAATGAGGAATTTCGAGCCAGCAAAAAAGACGTTCATTCGGCTTTTGTTAATCAGAACGGACGAATGATCCCACGATGGTGTAGAGAAGCGAAGGATGAACGATAAATAAGTAAAAAGGGTGACGATCAGCAGTTCCTGACTGCCGGAATATAGGAAAACATGCAATCATGACTGAAAGCCTACGGTCGCACTTAAATTTAGGTATAGGTGCTCTTAGCATTCAGGGATTATCCCAGAACTATCTGGGAATGAAGATTTTCGGACACCTAGCATCAAAAAAGTATTAATATATTCTCGCTTGATGTTTAGCTGTTAGCTCATACCGATCGCTTAGTGCCATTATACTCACATTTGATTTGTTGAAATTCTTTACGTAAACTTATTCTATTGCCTTGATTAATATCATTCGGGATGCAATTAATGTTCTTATTTGTTCAGCAGCCCATTTCAGCTGCTGCCGGATTCCCTCGTTTTGAAATAAGCGTAAAATTTTTGTTTTTGCATAAACCCACTCACATCGGTGCTCAGTTTAACAGCTATCTTTTAAGTTTGCAGATTCATTCTTCACATTACGCAGTGAAGGGAACCAGTTAAGGCCTTGATGACATAAAGGCCTATTCACGAGAAGGGGGAATTCACCAGGAAGCTCATTTACCAGCTAATTTACGCAAACGCAGTCCATACCGTAATCCAGCACATCTGAGTAACTAGGCTAATTGATTCTGACTATTTAAGTTTAATTTAATATGGGGAGCTGATATTTTGCCGCATTCGCAATGTGAAAGGCATTTTTTCTACCTGGTTTATCCTACATTACATTGCAGATGCTTCTGATGAATTGACAGGTGTTACTTTTTTAATTTATCCTTAATTAACATATGCCATAATTCTTTAAATGATCAAAATCAAGTATTTTATAGCTTTGCAAATATCCATGCAACAACATCAAATATTTGGTGTCGTCATTTTTTCAAATCAAACCAATCGACGTTTCCGTGTCTCTAGTTCATACGCACTCATCTTCATGTGTGGCTTATTTTATAAAGTCTTTAGTTCGGCGTTACTACTTTATATGAATCCTTATCCTAAGCTTGCTCATTGAAAAAGCAGTCATTACGGTATTTCCAAAGTTTTTATTTAAAGATAATCGTCATGCCCTTAACGACTTACTTTAAGCTGCTCATGCTATGCGAGCGTACGGATACGGTCTTTCAAACTGCATTAAAACATTATAACATGAACTTTTGCGCTTTTCAATGATAGCGAAATCGCGATTGCACCAACCCACAGACTGTACTGCAATCAATTCCAAAACAGATTTTGCCAACGCATTTGATTTTATGCTTAGCAGGTTGACTACTATCGAACTGCCGTTTTCCTACCCGGACCTGGAACACTGCAACTGTGTTATCAACGTGGTCGAAATCGGACGTACTACTAAGTGTCGTACCTACACGTCCAGTTCACCAGACAATTATAACGCATTTTACAACGTGGCATTTACAAGGATCGTAGTGACTTTTTAAGACATCGTAAGACAAACTAATTCGAATGTATAAGTTGATCTACCTAATCAAATCGCAGTCAACATATCAGCATATTTTGGGCTTAAGGATGAAAACTAGGGGGGATTTCTAATATAAATTATCGTGCAGCGACCTAAAGATATTATGGCATTACCGACAGATGTAAGATAATTTAATCACCATAAGTGACGCTTCTGAACATATTTTGTAGAAATCATGCGCCGACAGAATCTTTTCTTTGCATGCTTGCTAGGAAATCTCATGCATGAAGAAAGAAAACACTTAAATTTTAAAAGCATTCTTTAATACCCAAATAATTTTGAGACACACCACGGTTCATTTGCATCAGGATTTCAAACTGTACGCTAAGCTGTTTACATGCACTTAAAATCAACCGTTTCCCCACAACAATGAGAATACGCTTAATAGGGCTTATGCAACCTGGCCATGGATAGGGTCATAGCTTTCTTTTCATAAGCCGATTAATTAAGTGTACAGACAAGAAAACGTGCAAATGGACATTTCAGTCTTAACTGTCTCGTGTGAAAAAGCCTTTTATAACAAAACAATACACTTTCATTGACGTAAAATCTGCAGATTACATAATTGTCAACAAAATAAATAGAGCAAAGATATTATATTAATGGGCAAAGTTGTTCTACGTGTGCTTCACGTATTCCCACATACTTTCGAACGATTGTAGTTGAATATTTTGAAGAGCAGTCATGTGTTCCGAAAACCGCAATTTTTGTTGGCGACCGGTCGAGTATATGCATTCATTCTTTGTCAGGATATTAAATGACAGTTCCCCTTTTTAAGCACCACTAAGACATATGTGACCAAGTACAAAGTAAACCTGTGAAAATTGTCCTAAAAGGCTTCTGTATCTTTCGGGAACGTTTGATACTAGCATTCGTTACACAAGTGAACAACATTTGGCTGTCAGGTTAGGGTTCGAACTGCGTTAGTCGGACAGCACAGAGTCCACGCATATGGTATCACATAAAACGCATTGTGGATTTTGAAACATACACATTCGCAGGCTGTACACACAGTCGGTCACGCGTACTCTATCACGTGTCTACTCGACTGGCAGAACTGACTAATGAGTAAGAAACGGAAGAGAGAAACCAATCACGCTTGCACTTTGATGATCTCTTCGGGATGTTTCATGTTTTCTGTGAATAAAATATAATCTTTATAGAATCGCCAGCTGCAAAAACGGATGCCTGTACCATCACATCACAGTTTTTTTTATCAAACACTCGCTTCTCTCATATGATGTGCGGTAACGCGGCATAAATGCACATTCGTTCGTGTCAAAAGCAACTGCTGGTGTACTACCTTTTACGTTGACCGGAAAAAACAGTATTTTGCAAAAACGACCTGAGTGCCTATGGTAGATGCGTTCATAGTACCGCTCAAATTAACTTCCCTTTCCTCCGTTATCCGGTGGCGAGCTAAATTTTGTTCGTGAACGACAATTCCCAGACGGAATGTCCCATGCATTTGCTTCCTGTCCTCTTTCCATTATCGTATATTTAGATGTTTTAAAAGAAGCTGCGAGCAAAGACCTCACCGGAAGCACTAGAATATGCATGATGTGTTTACAAATCTGCACCACACATTAGCACAGATCAGCTCGTACATGTGCAGTTTCGTGACTAATTTGATAAAAGGTCGCGAACTGGGAACTTAAATCGCTGTACCGCACGATATGTCCGCCCCGCTACCGCGAATGTTATACTGCGTTAAATTTAGGATCGAGCTCCAAAACAAGACATACTTCACCTTATAAAGTATTATTTTTGACCAATAAATAACTTATTTTAGAAAGGACCACAAAATAAAATAAATTGACTGTATGGCACGCCAACTATCCTGGGTCTAATATGACAGTCGGCAGAGAAGCGAAATTTCTGATTATCCTGTAGCTTCGAAAGTCGCTGTATGTCGGCAGGGGATGGAGCCTACACAATTATCCAAGGCGGTTTGGTCTCAGTAATTATTAAACAGAAATTCTAACTTCTACTCCATAGCAATATGATTTCTTGCCGAAATTTCAACTTACTCCCCATAGAAATATAATCCTTTGACATTTTCTAATTTCTTTTGATTAGTGCAAAAATATTTTGTATGGGATTTTGGTCCGGGCTGTTGACGGGGATGGAGTGGTTCAAATGCCGCAGGCAGAGGGGCTTGATGTGGCCTAAAACACTAGATTGTGGTCGTAATCTGAAATGGAACAGTACTTCAATTGAGGAGTGGACAGGTGCATCATCCTGCCATACTACGGTTTCTATTTGACTTCTTTGAATGCCGTTGTAACAGAAGGACCCTTTCCGCTGTCGACAAAAACACCGCTATTTATCGTCCTTCATGATGCACGTCAGACAACTCGCTGTCTCCATTTAATGGCCATCCAAACCATCAGGCGACCACAATTCTTGAAAGTTGGTGTCGACATAGTGTACTCTCAGGGAAATTTCTTCCCACATATGACCACATTGACCGACTTCGGAGACTTGTGTAAAAATACGACATCACAAAATAAATGCTTTTCTGGAAGAAAAGCCTTTGATCAGTTTATTTATGAACAAAAAATCGTCCTCTAATAAGATTTCTGCAGTGAATGAACGATCTCAGATTATGTTGGTTTAAATTATGAAATGTGTTTTGGATTAGGAAGGCTTACTTAAGTAGGTTTAAAATATTCATTGTCATGAGACATAGACCCAATATATTTCGGACTTCGCAAGATGTCAGTTTTTGAATGCTCTACATTCCAATTTTCTGTAGAAACCTTACTTGGTAAAAAAAGACTGCCTAAGTAGCAAGCATTGTTACAGTTATTCTCGATTGTCTTGAAAATGCAAATATATATATATTGTAGAAACCTCAAACAAACATATTCTTTTTTTCGGTCGTAAGATAGCGAATCACGCTGTTTTTACTTTCATGCACAAACGGAGTATAATTGGGTTTTAAAAAGTTTTCTTTTTCCCGAATATTCTGGAACCCGACCAGTCAATATGTTAGCGCTTAGTCATTTCAGTCTACAAGGTGCAGGTGATCCGCGTAAGGACAATCGCATATTCTTCTATGCCTTTAAAAAGATACCATAACGTATCCGCAAAATTTTTAATGAATTCCGACCATGTTGTTCGTTTCATGAGGCGCGGTTATAAGCAGAGATATACTTTGCTGTATGAATAAACTTTACACGGTTTTAAAAAATCTCATAATTAGGAGCTTTTTCAAAACTTAAGTACACGCATTATTCCAACAAAAAATCAAACTATGACGTGATTTATTATCAAAAGACTGAATGAAAGCATACTTTTGTTCGTGAGGTCTGTAAAATATGTTTGAATTTGCAAGACTATCGAAAATCAATGTGAAACATGGATGCTACATAAGTAGTCATTTCATCCGGTAAACAATTTTTGGAGAAGATATGAAAGCAGTGCATTCGAAAGCTGACGTCCTACCAAATCCATAATATCATAGAATTATGTCGCCAGAAAGCCAGTGCAGCTATCGTGCTTAAGTAATACTCCCTAGTCCAAAACGCATTTCGGAATTTCAGCCAAAATTTCCTGAGATCGGTCACCCACTGTACTAGAAACTTGCGTTATTTGGAAGCAGCTTACATACGGAGAGAGAAACCAGACCTGTGCAAGCAGTTAGATCACGTAATCAACCTGCAATTGCCCTGGTAATCTCACGCCTCTAGTTTCCCCTGACTGTGATTTGTTGTTAACATTTCGTCTCGCTCCCTTTCCTATATGACGCTTATGTGGACGTCTTATCTGATTATTCATTGCCTTGAACCTTGACCTTTCTCTAATGCACAGCCACTCTGTACAAATTTCATACTGCTGTGGGCTTTCATTCGTTTCTTATATTATGCAGAGACGGGCTGCAGTTGAAAAGCCGTCACGATATTTTTTGGCCCCAAAAAAAGTCTGCTGTATATGCTTGTTTTCAAAAATGGCTTTGGCACGGCGTTTTGCTGATGGAGACCGACACCTTGCAATATTTTTTTAATTATGTGAAAGGAAAATATTTACGGGTGTTTCATGTAAATAACCTTACAGGGCAAGTTATGGTTCATTTCAATGCCCGACAAATGAAATCGTCGTCTTGCTTGACTGTGGACCGTTTCGATCCACCCTGCCTAGTTCCAGGCATTGTGTTATTATTATTAATAATTTTCCATCGAGTGACCTGGTTTATTTTGAAAATACCGGCTAGCGACTCGTGCGGCAGCTCTTCGACTGCCAATTTTAATATCTATTTAAAAGCAAATTCCGATAGGAACCGTTGTGGCATCTTTGTGGCAGCATTCAGCGCGAAATCTATATGTTTGCGTTTTTACGCCTACTACTAAGGTTTACTGAAACACAGACCGAATAAAAACTTATTACTGCGTTAAACGATAAAAACGTTACAGTTTTTCTAAATAAATTTTGAAAGGAAATAGTATTTCTCGATTTATGAGAATAATGTGTTTTTACACACTTGACTCAGTCTGTTTTTATTCAGTTAATTTAACGATTTTGGTTCCCAAGGTGGTCTCCCTTTGATATTTTCTTCATTATATGAACGTTTCCTTACAACGTAACGCGTATAATTAAGAGGTTTTAATAGGGGATACTTATTAGAATAGGAAATTATGTGAATGGCCGGAGACGTCAAAATTTGCCTTATTTTGGTCCGCTTCTACTCACTAAAACTGAACTAACACAACTTCTTCTTTAGAACACGGTTTTTTTGGATTCACAACAATTATAAATACAAAAATACCAGCATAAAATATGTGCCTTCTCCTCAAATCAAATGCCGGTTTCGATATATCATGGGTAAGGTCATATACTGTATGTTATGAGCCGCCGACTGTTCTATGGCCAAGAGATAACCGATCCAAGAATGCAAAGTATCATCCGTTTGTTTCTGTCTATTTGCGGAAACGGGCGTGATTTGCAACATACCCAAGAGGATATATAATTTCGGGATTGTTCAAGGGTAACTAGCATGTCGCTGTTTCATATGCTGCTAGGTGCCAAATACAAGTGCCGTTAGTTTACAAGTAATATGCCATGGGTTAAAAAAGGGCAATGTTTCGTTTTAAGCAATATTAGTGCTTGTTCGGGCGGATCAGTTTTCGCTACAAGGTCTCATGAAAATCGGATAAACGTGAGTACGGAAAATCTTCCAAATCACTGTAAGACAATAAAAATCTGAATAAGCATCCGTTTGGCTGGGTCTTTGGTAGGGTTACTTTTCAGTCCAACAACTGTCCTTGGTGGAAGTTGTAATGGTTGACAGAAGCCTTGTCACGCATGATTTGTGTACCAAGAGCGCTGTCGTTCTGTTGACGAATATTTGTCAGTACTTGAAAATTCGCTCATCAATTTAGTGAATCAGCGTTTCAGTGTTGGTCTGTAGGCTTGTTAAAGGGTCCGAAAAACCTTTCAGTCATCATACGAGAAAGGATAATTGAATGCCCTTGGGTAGTACGTTGTTACTTCGCGCACGCAGAACGCCTGCAGTTGGAGGTACTGCGAAGTCCAAATGATGGTACAAGGAGCAGGGACATGCAATAACATGAATTGTGCGAAATAGTCCCTGAAATATGGTGCCATATTGGTATCAAGTAGCAACCATTTCTTCCCGGAACTGTTGTTTTAACTGTGACATGGCTGTGTTTACTGTAAAAGCGGGGCTAACTAGGCCGCCCATTTTCGTATGTGGACACTGCATATCGTTACATGCAAAGGTTCTCATCGAAACTTGGAACTGAAGCAGTTCCGTCTGTCGTCTGAATTGTCGAAGGAAGGTCTGAGAATAACTGTTATTGAATCTCCTATCTTATTTTCCTGGACGGTACGACGCGTAAGCCATCACGATATCGTTAGACGGCGTATGTCAGAATGTCTCTAGGTAATATAACTGCCTAAAGAGACCGATTTACGCGTAACTATTTGAGAGACATGAGGTTTACCTACCACCTAAAATCATTTTTTCAATGTTCATTAGCAACGTATATCTGTTGGCGGAAATAGTTGAACGTTGCGAGAAATGAGCTCGCAGCTTCCACGTTTTATTGCTATATTATTCACCGACGCCATATTTACCAGTGATGTGACCTGATCGATGCGACGGAGACAGTGGGAGGGATATAGACACCTGTAATTAGGAATTAAACGAACAAGATTTTTTTCACAACAGTCTATCATTCCTGGCACACATTGGAAAGAATGAATAGCGAATGTTCCAAGATGTGAAAACTAAGCTTTATTTACTAGAATTTTTCAAAGTAAAAGTGCTTAAGTCGTCAGATTGAAGCGCAACCCATTTTTCATCCATAATAAACGGCAATAAATGCAGCGCCACGTTTCAACCGTTTGGGAACAATTGTGGAATACACCACTAAAGCGAAAGGTGCCATAACTTATTTTTAATTAAATAATCGCTCTAAGCCAAGCGTTTTGTGATCATTAAGACTCTTACAATGTTATTGTGTTTTATTGCAGACTGCTCCTTAATGTCTCCACTATACTAATTTTTCACTGGCATTGACGGTGAGAATAAAAGAAAGTAGACTTTCTAAATTACTAACGACACGGGCTTACCATTCTTCGTTAAGTACACTGGTTCTGAGGCACCAGTTAACCTGAGTATACGACGGGTCGCGCCAACCAGTCAGTCAGTCGGACTGTACACCCATCCTGCTCACTGTGATGTCCTATGAAGTGGGTTAGTTCTGTTTGTCAGAAAATAGATTTACACGAGATGACCTGCGGAGTTCAAATTTAGTCTTAATTATTGTTTTTAAACTCCTTGCATGTCTGGGTGTCGCAGACCAGACGGAGGCGCGACAGCCTTGGTCTTAGTTCACCAGTCCATCATTTAAAATACACACATAACTGGACAGATTGTCTGGAATTTTTTGGGGCGCCGGTCACCCGCCTACCATGCCACTGCGCAAATGGCACTATGATAGTCTCAAAATCAAATCGCACATGCAGCCATATGAAGGAGGAGGAGGAGGAGGAGGAGTCAAAACACTACCCACGAGAGGGGGGAGTGCGTAAATAAATGGTGGTGGTTGTGCTGGATGCTGCGGTTGATCTGGCGGTTGGGGCGAGGCGGATAGTGGCGGCGGCGGGGCAGCGACTGCGTGATCGGTGGTGACGGGGCGACGGTCAGCGCAGGGTTTGCGGCAGGGTCGTTGGTGAGAGAAGTTTTGGACGTTGTCGGGCTGATGACGCTTTTTGGCTGAAAATTTCCAATAAGACCGATTTGCTCATGTTTACTCGTTTGGCAGTAGAGAATCTAGGATCAACTCTAACCGCACATAATAATTTCAGAAGTCAGGAAATGGGGCTCTGAACAGGTTGCTACGCTTTCATTGCAGAGGAGAAATATTATGGTAATAAAAAATAGACTGTTTTTGTTAACTTTGTTTTAGGCTAAGTGCAAGGTCAACAGCATACAAAATGCTCGGATAAAATGACGTAAATTCTTATCCATTTCTACTGGAGGTCATAGCATATACATTTTATATATTTCCAGAACGAAAATACAGTATGTGTAGCATGTTCTGTGACCTAGGATAAGCAGAAAGGCCAGTCTTCTCAAACGTGCCTCTTCAATGTGTTAACCGTTTTGAGGACTTCAGTACTGATGGCCTGCGGCTGGATAACATTTAAGATAATAGTTGTAAACGCACAAAGCATGGATTGTCAATGAATTCATTTAAACAACATTCACGGCAAATGCATTTGTTTATGCGTATTTAAAAAAGTGTTTATGGTAATTTTCATATTACAAAACTATGCGACACGCAGGTATCTAATGGTTTACAAAACTTTTGCATTTTCACTCTTTGTTAGGGCCTTTCGTGGTCCAGCAAGGTCCTATAAGAACTTAATGCGTTGTCAATATAAGCGAAGAGACAAATAAAAGGAAGCAGTCGTACGGAAGGAGACGTGATTGCTATGGCAGACGTTTTCGTCTGTCGGTCGGTGTTATTGGGCCTGAGTTTCTTTTCTCCTTTTTCACAACGCCATGCGTCCCCGAGAGAGGGCATTAAATTTGAAACTATTTTGCACGTGAAACTTGGTTTGACGTTGGTTTTATTACGTTGTTTTGCGTATTCACAGACCCTGTATTTATTGGTATCTGTTCCACCGAACCAGGTCGCGTATTATTCCTTACGATAATTATCAGCGACTATGGAGAAATCATTATAGTTGACGTCTCCAAAGCGATTTACCAGAGCGTATACCACATTTTTTTGGAATTCTTTTAACTGAATGCTCTGAAATAATGGCGCGATGAATAGGGCAGAACGACTGGCCACCAAACCGACCGCTGCTGCATGGCAAGCTTCAACGGGCAGCACAAAATTCACAAACATACTGTCCCTCTTAGCCCAATCGTTATTTTGCGCGGGACACTCGCATTCAACCTGGCCAAATGGATGTTCCGACACCTGAACTGCCTCACCCCGGGCTCCGAGACGACGGGCCGCTCATCCGTTCATTACCTGGAAATACTGAATGAACTGCACATAAACACAGACGATGTCATGGTGTCGTTCGTTCTAACCTCGCTTTTTACCTCGATCCCAAAAGATTTGGCAGTTGAAACTCCCAGCGACCTCCTCGACAGCCAATTTGCAGAGGCAAGCAATACAACTAGGCGGGGCCACCTAATGCAACTGCTTAAATACTGCCTCCAAAAGTTTCTCATCTTTGAAGGGACTGTGTACGAGCAAATAAAAGGTACGCCTATGGGCTCACCACTATCTCGTTTCATCGCTGAAGCTGTTCTTTAAATTTTGGAGACGTTGGTATTCACAAAATACAAGCCAAAATGTTGGGCGCGGTATGCGGGCGACACTTTCTTCGTTCTCAAACGGGAAATGATCTCGGATTTCCACACACTACTAAACTCTGTCCTTCCAGATATGCAATTCACTATGGAGATAGAGAACAACCATCAGATGGCGTTTCTAGACGTTCTGGTCCATCGCAAGTTTAACCAGAGCCTGAAAACGACGGTTTACAGGAAGACAACTAACACTCGCCAAGTCCTGTCCTACCACAGCAATCACCCGCTGTGTCACAAACGAAGCTGTGTTCAATCTCTCTACAAGCGAGTTGACACTCACTGCAGAGAACCGGCCGACAAGGTAGCCGAACTCCGCCATCTTCGGCGGATGTTCACCTCCAACAGTTACCCCCGCAGCTTTAGGGATCTCAGCAGACTGTCCAGAACACTAATTAAGTTAACCGCAAATAAACCGAAATTCTGGCGAGCGCTGAAATTTACTGCGAACGTTTCGGAGGCAGTTGATCGTATCTTACAACCATTGAATATCATCATCGCCCATTAGCCTGAATCGACAACTAGACGTCTGGCCATGAGAACAAAAACGCCCCTACCACGAGGCGAAACGCAAAACTGCAAACGTCTTCTATCGGATCCCGTGTAGTTCCCACGAAACGGACTACGTTGGAGAAACCGGAAAAAAGATTGCAGACCCGCATAGACGAACACGTGAGAGCTGTACAAAGGATATATCAACTCTCGCTGGTGGCAAACATTGCGCAACTTCTGATTATGCCTTCGCCTATAAGAGGACGAAGCCTTAGGTCAAGGGAGCGATCAAACGGTCAGGGAGACGCTCGAAGCCTGGCGCCCCACAACTACCTCGATCAAGCGCTGCGTAACTTTGCCGGCTGCCTTCTAAACCCTAGGGATGAATTTCAACTAGAAGGGCCACCGTCGAGGCGTCAAGACAGAGACGGCAGTAGTTAAACCCAGACCAGACGCGAACATGGACGGGCACAGACAAGCATTCGGGACGGACAAAAACAGGGGACAACCGGCGGCGAACATACACGACCACTCGGTGAGAACTTCCGACAGTAAAAGGACTCCCCAGCCCGACGTCAACAGTGGCATGGCAATCACCGTCCACACGGTTACGGGCAGGTGCGTACGGGACAGGAAGGTGAGATACGCGGAGGACGGATAACGGACAATTCAAACAAGACCAATTGCCCCGGTCACCCGGACGCCGCTGCCTTCCCTTCCCCCCGAAGAAGGATGAGGAGGAACCGATGTTCCCAAGACAACAATCGCCAAGCCTTTTGTGCAGCGCACTGGAAGTCAGTGACACGCCAGCACGAAGGGAACCCCTTAAATACTCTGACGTGCAGTACGCAACCCACCTCCGATGATGGAAGCATATCTGCTTTCGAAACGTCAGGCAAATAAATCCATGTTTCCTGTGATCGTCTTATCTTCTCATATATAGGTATATATATATATATATATATATATATATATATATATATGCGGTCATCATTTGCCCCATAATTTTTTGATCCATGGACGTCCCCTCATGGACTATTTTTGCAGTGCTTCGTGTGCATCAACGCTAATTTCCAATGGTTGACAGAGATAAAAGTCGTTTTATGACACCTATGAAGTTTATTTTCAGTATTTTGTGCATGCTTCTTAGTCATATGCACAGCGTGGGAGCTGCGTTTTTATATCTTTAAAAAGAATGAATGAATAAACTCGGTCTATTGTCAGAAATAGTACTGGTTTTCGGGTCCACAGATCGCTCATCATGATATCCGTGTATAGTTTTTCGAAAATATTTGGAAATACGTGAAGCATACGAAGAACAGCAGTGTCGGTTTGATGCTCATCGTAGTTTAGCTCAAAGCTAGCGTAGCCAAAGACGTCAAAAAAGGTAAAGCTAATCGGCTCAGAATTTTCATCTGCTATACCTTCGATGAAATCCAGATAAGTGTCGGCCTGAAAGTTAATTGATATCGCACCAATAAAGCGACAGAAGTAAAATTGTTTTTATTTAAATGACAGATATTAGATGATTGTACAATAATGCACACCATTTTACAGATTCTGTAGATGCTCAGAATCTATATGTTGTCTCAATCTTCTAAAACAATCGTTTTCTGACTTGGGTTTTCACTTTCTTATCGATGCTAACTTGTGTAGGCTTAAAGAATTACCATAACAGAAAATAGCAAAAGTTAGTCTTTCGAAGGAGTTTGATCTGTGTGGGTGATGCCTAGTGACACTTGGACTGAATTGGTTCGCCGGTAATAGTTTAAGGCAGCCACCCGTCTTAAAGAACTTTCAGTCGAAATGAACTTAATAAATTAACGTCTGTATTGCAGAAGGATGATTAACTAACGTTTCCATATCAACCTAGTTACTTGTAAAAGATTTTGATACCGACTACAGTGCAAAATAGTTTCAAGATACCGTAATCACAACAGAAATCTAACTTTTGATTAAGTATATTTGCGCATACCCTCAGGATTTAGACTCAGTACGAAAGGGCCACTTACTTAGAAATTAACGTTTCCCTTCTACTTTCAATGATCTTATAAATTCAGATATATATATCTAAGTTATCCTTTACGGCAAACAATCAGTTAAGAATTTAAGTCGATATTTCACGATATAGGGACGCTACTGCATACTAATGGATATGACTCACAGTTTCTGAAAAGCAAAGTGCGATCCGGGGAAATGCAACATTGCAAAAAATGTTGTATTTGTTGGGTGAGTCGGACGCATAAGTATAACATTCAGTAGTGCTTCCAAATTTGGCAAATATGATAGCGCATTCTCTGTCCTCAAAGTCAGTATAGGAAGTGGGTATTTCAATGATAGTCAGCTTGCTTAGCAAATAATCAAATGTATTATCAAATGCTGTTTTTGAATTGATGCTGCTGCAGTCTGGAAGTTGTGGGGATTTCGGTTCCTCCATCGCTGCAGGGTACAGGAATTTTTATTAAGGGTTATATTTTATAAATGGAGGGATCGCACCTACACGTTTACATAACATATAGACAGTTCACATGAAAACCGATTATAAACCCATATTTTGTTGATACCCTTGAAAATATTTTTAAATGCATAAAGGTATCATAAGGACAACCATGACATAATTCATCCGAAATTAAAAGAACCGTCACTTAGTGAGGTAAAAGACAAAACGCCGCCTGTTTGAACTGCTATCGCGGAACTGTAGATTAATGTTAATTGAAAACCTATGACACTTGATAATTCATGCAACGGTATATTTTTCTGCAAAAATACTTAATTCCTAATTACGGGTAATGATTTTTATTTAAAACAAGTAGACACCGTAGTTTATAAGCAATACCTAGCATCTCACCAGCGATGTTCTTAATATGAAAGATAATTAACGAAGTAATATACAGTACATTCCACATTTCCAAATCGGTAGACTTTCAGCTGCTTCTATTTCACCGAACTTACATAAAATGAGACATATATCCTAGCAGGACTGGTAGGCTGAATTAGCGTATAGGAGTGCATTTGCGGCGATAAGCCAACGAATGCAAATTTGCGAGGACAGACCACGTCCTGTGGATGGACCTATACCCTGATCAAACCATCAGCTATGTCAGCTCAACTAAGTGGACACAAATAATTAGTCGACGTTAAAAGTTCTACAAGATACTGGCATTTTTAATGACATTTTACCTCGTTTCGGGGTATAACGCCGGGTTTACCTTTGATTAGTACACTATGAACTACGATTATCACAATCCTTGTAATATGTATTAAGAGAGAGAGAAAGGAGTTTTCCTTATTTTGAAATAATAAATTCAAAATCTTCAGAAAAAACTAAGCACTATTGACTGTGGCGAGAAAAAGAGTTTAAAAAATTAAATCAAGCGTCAAACGTTTTACACACAACCGGACGTCTATTAAGAGGACAGTTCGAGTTTTAGGTATTTGAACCTAGAGGAAAATCTTTCCTGGGAAAACGAATAAATTTTACAATCCGTTTTTAGAACAAAACAAGCATAATTTTCTTCCTATGAATATTCTGAAGATAATTAGGTGTTTAATGGAGCACGGCATTTAAATAAATAAATGTATGAGATAAAAACGAAAGTGTCACGAGAATCTCGGTTGTTTAGCTCCCCCCAGCCAATATTCCTCAGCCGACCTCCGGTCGCGAAAATCGCTTTTGGTCACCGACCCCAGCAGAATAAGAAAGAAGAGAGTATGACCGATGGAAAAAGAACAAGAAGAAGACGACACTTAACACCACAGGTAAAAGTCGCCAGAATACGAAAGAGAGCATATTAGCCTTACCCGAAAAGCAGTTGAAAAATGAAACGAATATAAATGTGCCAACGGAAGAAGTGGAAGTAATGGGGCAGATGACGCACAACCTTAATAATTCCCAGACCGTGTTCTCATTTCCTGAGCCTAACTAAGAGGGATTTTCAATTAGCGCAAAGACATATGGCTATGGACCCAGGGTGGAATTAGCTGCCACCGCCAATTCCCATGTCAACAGAGTTAAAAACAGAGCTGAGGAAGCCTTTAATTCATGGGGGTCAAGCTATCCACAGAGCCTTCTGATGGGAGGCATTGGTGATAGATCACAGTGTGCAACTATTCACGATGCCTCAACAGGATCCGCGGATGAACTTCATGGGGACAAAAAAACCAATATGGCAGCCCCTTCCTCTTCTCCAGTCCACTTCGACAAGGCAATAGGGCAAGCCAACGACGTTCAAATCGCAGAAACTAGAGGAATGCTTAACAAGGACCACTGTGTCATAATTCAGGGTCTCCCAGGGTCCTCCGCTAGTACCCCCAGGGAACGAATCGCCGCTGACTTAGAGCAATTCCAGAAACTCCTAAATGAAATGCTGCAACTAACAGAAGGTGTCACAGTCCTAAAGGAGTTTCGTCTTGGTAGCCGTACAAATGGCGCTCGGAAGACGCGACCAAGACCCCTGAAAATCGTCCTAGGTAGTAATGACCAGGCAAAACTAATCCTTTCCAGGCGTTTTCGATTGAAGCATTCCCATAAAGGAGTGTCTTTTCAGTCGGACTACTCACCTGCCGAGAGAATGAAACGCCGCAAACTTGTCCTAGAATTGAGAACACGGCAAACCAACGGAGAAAAAAACTTGACAATCTACAAAGACCAGCGGCTGCTGGTTGGGCTCAAGAGAGAGCCCGTAAGGCACAACGGAACGAGTTAGTTCCGTATGAACGATCGGTGAGCGCCCCCTAACATTGTATAGTCCCGATCGAAAAGCGACAAGGCAACGGGCTCGTGGCCCGGTGAGTATAGGCGTTGACTTCTAAACCAACAGGTCGCGAGCTCGAGGCTCGGGTGTTCCACACTTCGGGCTTGGGTATGGCTGGCTGACGACGGCTAATAAGCCAGAAATGGTCATTCCAGTCTCTCTTGTCTTTGTCGGTAATATCATTCTGCCTATATATCAGGCGCCCCTGTGCGGCTGCTGGTTGGGCTTGAGAGAGAGTCCATAAGGCACAACGGAACGAGTGAGTTCCCTATGAACGATCGGTGAGCGCCCCCTAACATTGTATAATCCCGATCGAATACCGACAGGGCAACGGGCTCGTGGCCCGGTAGGTAGAGGCGTTGACTTCTAAACCAACAGTTCGCGAGTTCGAGGCTCGGGTGTTCCACACTTCGGGCTTGGGTATGGCTGGCTGACGACGGCTAAAAAGCCAGAAATGGCCATTCCAGTCTCCCTTGTCTTTGTCGGTAATACCATTTCTGCCTAAAGACCGGATTGTCAAACGACATTCTGCTCCCCTCTGGATCAAGCCGATCCGAATGACCGCACAGCTACCCCAGTATCCCGTGTCGGGTTTGAAAACAAATCTCGCATGAACTCGAAACTCATATTCATGTATACCAACGCGCAAGGTGTACTTTCAAAACTGGACGAACTCCATATCCATAGCTATGACATCCATCCAGACGTTATCTCAATAACAGAAACATGGTTGTCCGAACAGGTTGATGATAGAGAGCTCATGCTTCTAGGATATCAACTGTTCCGCCGAGACAGAGAAAAAAGAAGGGGTGGAGGCATAGTAACATTTGTTAAGAATGGCTTCCACGTTTCAGAAAAAACTGCCCAACTGACTTGTAGTACCGAAGCATTATGGCTGACCATAAGGGCACCGGGCTCTCAAAGTCTCGATATCTTGACAGTATATCGCCCCCCGAGAAATGACCCTGACGCTGATGCCCAACTGCTGGAGGGGCTCAGATTATTTTCAACGCGGCCGACTACTCTCATCGTTGGAAATTTTAATGCACCTCACATCGTCTGGAGCTCGGCCTCAGCCGACTGCTCTGAAGCAGCATTTGACCAGCAGCTACTGCGTACCACCGACAACCTGCTTCTCACACAACACGTAATGTTTCCAACGAGAGTTCGAGAGGGCCAACAGATGAACTGCCTCGATCTTGTGTTCACCAAGTCGTCTGACAACATCGACGTTGTGAATTGCCTCCCCCCGTTGGGTCAGAGTGACCATGTAGTTCTCATGTGGGAATACACATTATTCTCCCTGCCTGCACAACCGCTCGATTCCCGACCTAATATTTGGCGCGGCGATTTCGAACCGATGAAAAAGGATCTTAGTCCTATCGACTGGGCATCCACTCTTTACGGTGATGTCGAAGTGGCTTGGTGTCAGTTCAAAGAGTTAGTCCACAACTTCATCTCCAACCACTGCCCAATCATGCGCAGAAGACTAACAAATAGACCTCGCTGGTTGACTCCGTCCTTAAAGAAGGAAGTTAACAAAAAGAGGAAGCTATGGAAAAGATAGCCGATGGATCGCACGCCAGAATCCCTAAGCAGTTATAAGTTTCAGAGAAATCGGATCAAAATTCTCACCGCCAGAGATAGGAAAGGTTTTGAAAAGAATCTTTTGGACCTTGCCATGATTAATCCAAAAATCCTTTACAGCTACATAAGACAGAGCACACGGAACAAAGATCCTGTCCCACTGCTGCGAACGGCTGAGGGTGTGGAAATCTCCGATGACAAGGATAAGGCTGAACATCTCTCTCAGTTCTTCCGATCAGTAGTGACAAGTGAACCTGCTTTTTCCTCACCCGCTTATGAAGACGATGAAACGCCTACCCTCGAAGCCGTCTTCTTCACTGAATCAATTGTTCGGAATGAGTTACTAAACCTAAAAGAATCGACCTCCCCAGGCCCTGATGCAATCCCGGCCAAGCTGCTGAAGGAGCTAGCTCCCGAAATGTCCAAGCTGTTAGCGTTGATCTTTTAAACGTCATTCGTTACTGGATGCCTGCCCTCTGACTGGAAGTCCGCTACCATCACTCCGCTTTTTAAGGGTGGAAGTAGTGCGTCTGCGAATAACTACAGGCCAGTGAGTCTTACGTCCATCTGTTGCAAAATCATTTAGAAGACCATTAAGAAGGCCTTGGTGCAGTTCCTCGAGCAGCACCATCTCCTTCCGGATGCCCAGCACGGCTTTCGAAGCGGTAAGTCCTGCCTCACGAATCTGCTCTTTACGCTTGAACGCTGGACTAAAGCACGTGATGAAGGCAATGTGGTGCAACGTGGTGACCTCATACTAACATTTCGCATTATCAACGGCCTCGACTGTTGTTTAGATCCCACTGATTATTTCACGCAAGCTAACACGCCCACTTTGCGCGGTCATCCCCTAAAACTCCGCGCAGGGAAATCAAGAATCAAAGGACGGAAGTTCTTTCTAGTAACAGAGTGGTTGCAGCGTGGAATGCCCTGCCTATCGATGTTGTAACCTCCCCCTGTGTGAATTCCTTCAAGTGTAGACTTGACATGCATCAAGCTCCCAATTACCACCCTCACATCCACTTACATAACCCGGTACTATAATATACGTGTTTATACTACTTGTAATTAGTACGTAACCGCTAATTCTTACTCTTTTTCGACTAGCTGTCAGCTGTCCGCGAGTATGTACAAAATCCCCTGTTCACTTTCCCATATATCCATGTTTTTCTCCGACGACTTGTAACCAATAGGGAGTTCAAAGGCGCTTGCCTATATTTCCCTTAATAAACTGATACTGATTGATGCGTTTTTCATAGTAATATGAATTATATAATTTAAAATTTGGGCCCACTGCTCATTACTTGCTTACTATTGTGTTAGTTGGATCCAAACTGATTTAGGATCGACCGTCCCCTAGCACCATGCCCAACCATGACAGTTCTGTCCTTAAACTAGTGATTTCGGAAAATTTTAGTCTTTATAACTGGCATTATTGGAAATGCTACGTAAGACATTCTCGCAATGCATCGAATTAGTTAAATTCGGACCTTTAATAAAACGTTTAATGTTATTTAAATGCTGCCGTTGGTCGGTTTGCTCAAGACGCATCTTGAACGAGTTGTATTTGTGCCCATTAAACCACGCAAAACATGCCGCACATTTCTTATTTGCAGTTTTAATCGTACGAACGAAAATATATGAAATACGCATATCTAAATTCCCATAGGATTATATGCGATCAAAGGCTATATTTTTTTTCTGGGAAGGCAGACTGATATAAATTCCATTTGCTGAAAACATACGGTTACAACTCAAAATGCATAGTCAATCATAGTACAGCAGTTCATTTTTTCCCGTTTGTAGAATGGGGCTCGTGCAAAGAACTCCAAATTTTTTGTGTTCTGCTGTCAATACTTGCGAGCCGAATTGAATTCAATACATAGTGTACCAATTGTGGGAGAGTAGAAAACCTCACACCATTCAGACGTGTGCCTCCGCGGAAGTATTTGACGGTCGTCATTGCTGGGACACTTCTAAGCCCTCAACGCAGGTTAGATTACGTGCAATTAAAACGATATTAGCAACAGTTAAATTGTTTCCGTGCAAGTATACCGGGAGACGTATGCTTTTGTTAGCCTAAACGAGGTGTTTATGGATAGGCAGATTAAATTATATTTGAGTAATTCGCTAAATCTAAAACAAGTATACTACTTAACCAGGTTTAAGTACTTTTTAAAAGACATCACAAACTTGATTTAAATCGGCTTCGATTGATAAAAATGCTTGAATATTCTCAAACTATCGATTATCTTGTGGCATAATCCCACTTTATTTTGCTGGAGATTGATTTCATTTTTATTGAAATGCAGTCTATATCGTTTAATTAGGTATCGATCTGCATGCTGTCGCAGAACTCCAGAAGCCTCTTGTGCATAATAGAACCACTTTACACGTTTTTTTCCATTTATCCACAGGCATGATACTTATTCATCACAGCATACCTGTATCATGCGTTTACCCAGAAAAAAAGGAAATTCACGTTTTTTTCACAAAGTAGGACTTGATTGCCGCATATAATTAAGTCCGCAAACAAACCAATGATGTCAACTTACTAAACATCATCATTTATGTTAAGGACATCCTTCAAGAACCAGACCGCGGCAAAATAATGTTCGTCAGCGATGTTAAGGTCTGGCAAGTCATTAAGAGCCCGAATGACCAGGTAGCTCTGCAAAGTAATATGCATTGACTACATATGTTGTCCAAGAAATGGATCCTGGATTTCAATGTGCAGAAGTGTGCTGTCCGTCATCATCTTTCAACTGTCATTCAATGTTAGCATGGGGACATATTACCGGAAGGGTATTACTCTTACCGCAGAATGACATCGGTGTTTTCATACAGAGCAAACGGAGACCAGCACTGCAGTGAACTAAGGATGCAAATTACTCAATTGGTGTACTCCATGTGATCAGAAGTACGTTCATTACCTTCGTCAAGGGCCACTGCGGAAGGGCTTACGGCATCTTTGTTCGGTCTTATCCAGTAAAAGGCACGCAGGCGTAAAGGGATGGATAGCAGAGAGGTAAGCATGCCTCACAAAGAACAACACAGTAAAACGACGATAGTTAATTGTTAGAAATTACTATCTACATAGAAAGACGGCCATGCACGTCGGTCATAAACTTGTCCCATCATTCAACCTTTATTGGACGAAAAATGTTGAATAAAGCAGATGCGGATTAAGCTACATTTATTGTAAACAGATTATCGGGAAGCTTTGTGACAAGGTAGGAAACGTGCAGTGCCCCATGTGCAACGAACCCTTTAAAGGCGCTGGCACGCGAAACTAATGCTACGTTGTTGGCCTTGGAGAACTCAGGTGCAATAACATAGAGAGATAGACGCATGAAGAGACCTCAAGATACGGCTTTGGCTTGATTCTATGGCCTCCCTAAGGTGCAAAAAGACGTCGCTCCTCTCCGACACATCGGGTCGCTAAGTGGCTGTTCCGGCATCTCAATTTCCTGACCCGTGAGTCAGACACCACGGTCTCTTCGTCAGCAGAATTCCTGGAGAAACTCAAATGGGTAAGCCTCCATCCCAATGAGGTCATGGTATCTTTTGATGTTACATCGCTTTTTAATTCTATTCCCCAGGACCTGGCGATCGAGACAACCGAGCTGCTTCTTCAAAGCAAATGCGATGAAAAGGAAGATCGTCTTGGACGCGCCCAAGTCCTTCAGCTCCTGAAGTTCTTTCTCAGGACATAGTTCACGTTCGACGGGACAATCTACGAACAGGTGAAGGGCACCTCAATGGGTTCGCCGATTTCGGGGTCCATCGCCGAGGCGGTCCTGCAACGGTTACAGTCGCTGGTCTTCCAACACTACAAACCGAAGTTCTGGGTCCGGTATGTGGATGATACCTTCGTCGTTATCGACCGGGATCAACTGCT